>CAEFZX010031621.1:0-27928 GCA_903066825.1 Alfaro cultratus
GAAGGCCTAACAAGAACACCGACATGCTGAAAAGGTTGTTGGTACTACCAGGGAGAGAACTAAAACATGCAGGATGCCGGCCCTCGAGGACCGACTTTGGGCACCCCTGGCTTAAAACATGTTCTTGTGCATGTATTTGTAATACTGTATGAAAAGGTTTAAGTGGGTAACAAGTTTTTCTTTTGTCCGATTGTCAGAATAAGTGATTAATCAACTACTAACAGCCTGAACAGAAACCAACGTTTTGAGAACCGTGTGTTGTTGCTACGTTACACATTTGTAAAAGTATGAACAAAGGCTTCTCTCACCGCCGCGTCATCCGTCTCCCAGAACACAGTCAGTCGTCCCCAGTGCCAGGCAGCTTCCTTCTTGCTCAAGGCTACTTGGCTTCAGTCTGTCTTTCCTCCTGGTTTCCTTTTCCCTGTGAAGTCCGCCCAGAGCAAGATCACGTTTGATCCTCGCTCCATCTTCCCATGGATCTTTGAGACTTTGAGTATTCCATCTCCATTCTGAAACGGATGATGAAATAGTGTCTTTTGTTTGGCCGACACAAACGGATGTTAATGGTTTGAGTGTAGAGGTGAGAGTAGCGTTTACCTGATAATGTCTTACTTGACATTCCGTAATTGTTAGGATAATTAAATCTAATAAGTAGGGGTATTTCAAAAGTGGGTGTGCACTATATGTGACGCATAAAATAATTATTTCTAGTCTACATTTTCAGTATTTAAAGGTGTTTGAGGTTCACGCGCTGCACCAGGCCGGTTTCAATACACAAAGTATTTAGGTAACGATGTTTAGAGGTTAATTCAATCCTGTGCTAAAGCTAAATTGGAGAAGATGTAGAAGATTTGACTTCTACGAGCTCCTATTGTTCTTTCCTCCGTCTTCTCCCAGAATCTGTTGGTGTAATCGTTGTTTGGGTAACTGACACTAAACCTCACGCTGCATCAAGCAGGTTGATGATGGACAGATCTGGAAGCAGGTCTATAAAGACGCAACGCTCAGCAAGAATCCCCCTTTTTTCCACTCTTCACCTGGGGGCATCCCAGGTGAGTCTGGCAGTGAAACAGATTTAGCTGTGTGTTAAACTTTATAACGATAACCCATAGGTAAGGTGGCACCGAAGTGTTGGTTCCTATCTCCTATCTCTCTCATTGTGTGAGAAGTGTGGTACACTCTGGGCAAGTGTGTGTGTGTGTGTGTGTGTGGGTGTGTGTGTGTGTGTGTGTGTGTGACTACGTTACAAACCTGACGTAGTTCCAAGAACATTTCTTGCTATTTTGCTTATGTGGATGAAGACATTCTTGATCTCAGGGACATTTTAAAAATGACAAAAACAAAGGTCATTTTGGAAATGCACAGTTTTTTTCAGGTAGACATGGCCTGCTGACCTTTAGCTTGATGTCTACCTTATGGTCATTCGGTTGCAAGTTGTCTGTGTGAAAGAAACTTGAGTAGGTCACTAAAGAGTCTTGTAAATGTGGTCACTTTAGATTTTTAGATGGAAGGATTGATGAAGCATTATGTTCAATGTAGAGCGCGGTTTTAATTCTATTCATCATTGAACCATATCAGTTGTTGGGGAGGTGCACCACACAACTTTTTACTTTATTGTCTTGTCATTCGTGTGTGGATAGACCACACAGGACGACCCCAGGGACATACATAATGTCTGTGGAGCTCTTGACTTGTTCAATTCCTTATGTGAAAGGAGAACTGTAATTGTTTTTCGTTATAAATGCCAAAGTGGGGGGATTTTGAGAGGCTGAGTTACGGTTCTCTACCATCCTCGGTTTATGATGTGCACTATGCCTCAGCCAGCCACTAAAACTATACTGCTGTTCAGTCGTTCATTGGTGGAAAATGAAGATCCCTTTTTTGTGTTTGAATAAATGCTGGAAGACCTTATGGGGGTAAATGATTTCCAACCATACCAGTATGAACCAGCTGGAGGTCCAGAATTGAGTGAAAACTCTCCAGGTTTGGATTCTGATGATCAGGACAGTCAAGTCTGACAAAACGACGATCATAACGTCTGAGTTGAGAACGTAGAATGGTGAGATCTGACTACCAGTCACAATGTGCACTTGCCTGTTATGATGTCTTCTTCTCCGTTTGCCCTTGATTTTAAAAGTTTGGACAGTCATTGGAGCTAACTTATCCAAACCTGACAGTTTATCCTGAGGGACACTTGGAAATGAAACAATAGTAGTTTTTGGCCAGTTCAAACAATTAACTTCAACACACTGAACACACTGTGTTTATCAGTTGCTGTTAAAATGCTGAATACTCATAATTCATCTTTAATACACATGGATTGTCAGGGAAAATGTGGGAAACATCTGCATGTTTTTTCCCCCTAGTATTTGGTGTTCAAAACAATTTTTTTTTAAATTTTACAATAAGCATTTTTTCTTAACCTATTAGCTTAAAAAAACACTTCAGTTCTTTGAGTCCTTAAAGTCACAAAAGTAGTGAAAGGGAAAGAAATGTGAAATTTGTAAAAAAAAAAAAAAAAAAAAAAAGTTAATTTTCATTAAATAAATAAATAAATGCTCAATTACAGAAATGAAGACTTCACTTTCCATACCGCACTAATACAGGATTTTTACAAAGCAACACCACTTCCATGATAAAAAAGGATAATCCCCACCGGGCTTAGCTAATATGTGCTGTGGTTAGCTTGTCTGTAACGTTGTGGGGCACTGGGTGCTGCTGGTCCATTACCACCTGAGAGCAGCCCAGGAGGACACTGTGGTTTGTGGGCAGCAATCCTGTACGCACCCTTCCATCCTAGCTAAAGTATCCAAACAGGCTTTTCATTAAGCTGTGCAGTTGGATTGCTGCTTTAACCACATCCTGCTCAGCTAATGTGTCGCAGGGCGGGAGGGAAAACGAAGTGGTTCATAATTAAATTCCAAGATATTATAAGTGTAAAGTTGTTTTGTTAAAAGGATGCAATGATAAACAATGTACTGTGTATGAATCTTACACATGTGCATCTACATAGAGAGAGAGGCTTTCACAGAGGTTGTCTGCAGGTTGATAGAAGATGGCAATGCAGGATGATGTCAGGTCGCTGCCTGCTGAAAGTGCTTCGGGTTTAATTTTCCAGAGTTATGGAGCGGTCTAAAAAAATCGTACCAAAGTAAAAATTTAAGAATAAAACAAAGGACACCACTTTAAATTAAATGTATTTGTATTCCATTATGTGCAACACAAAAGTGAGTGGAAGACATTGTCTGAAATTGTACACATCAAATGCAGGAACTTGAAGACTCCCTGGTTTTATCAAGAGTGCAAAAAAAAAAAAAGATGTTTCATGTTCCCCTCAGTAAAACCATAAGTTAGTCTTTTTGGAATGCTAGTTATTGTCTGTTAATGCTGTAAAAGTCAGTCTTTAGTCACCATATGCTAACTATTCACTACTGGATGCATAAAGTGGATAGTATTTTATGTTTATCACATGAATGAATATAAAATACTAAGTATTTTCCCTAGTTTTTGGTTTGAATGAAATTAAGGCCAAATGAAATGAAATCCAAATCTACATAAATAATAGGGCTGGGACTTTAACCTGTTAATTATGTTGATTTTGACATGTTAAAAATTTTAACACCAGTAATTGAATTTTTTATTTTTATGTTTTTCACAAGAAAGGCTCTGTCCCGTGTACCTTAGAACCTCTATTCATGCATTTCTGGTACGTCTGTAAATCTGACGCCCAAATGATATCTGCAAACTGTGAGTGACGACAGTTACTTGATCTACTGGGGGTGAATTTTTTCTTGCACAATCTGATGGGACCCTGGAAAAGACTGTTGTATTTAAAAGTGGTTAAGTTGTCGGCGAAGTTATTCAGGCCTAAAATCGCATCTCAGTGCTAAACGTGCTGCAGCAGCACAGACGTCCCAATGCTACCGTCAGCATCCGCGGTCCATGTTTGTTTTTCTTTTTTTTTTTTTTTAAGGATTTTTGGGTCTTTATTTTACAGAAAGCTGGCAGGAAACTGGCTTATGAGAACGGGAGAAGACAGAAATTGAAAATCTGCTTAGGGCCCAAAAAATGCTTGGGCCGGCCCTGTGTCGATCCATTTACATTTTTTATGCGATGTCTGAAGCTGGGTTAAACTCCTAACTCTACCCCTGGTGTTTTAAATCAACCCAGCCCTGATCCATATTTAATGGATCCTTTGCTTGAAAAAAAAAAAATAGCCCCCACCAAACCACAGGACATTTTAAGGGACATGCTTGAACTTTTACAGAAAGTGGCTATAAAACCCCAGCGAGCTACACACTTTTAAACCTTTTAAGCTGGCACAGCTGTAGCTGCAGCCAGGACACTTCTGAGGAAGCGAGCGCCTTTAAAAAGCTCATTAAAACTCCGAAGCCCTTCTGCGTCTTAATAGATGACCCGTTCGCCCTGCCATTGCTGCGTACTTTACCCTCTTTCCCTATATTTTAATAGTTTTATTTAGTATCACCCCTTGGGGTGCGAGCCAATGACATGGGTATAATTGCAGAGAGCAAGCTATGGGAGCTGAGCTTTTACCCTGTCATGTTTGTTTAAAGCTTTATTCACAACCAGACCTTTTTTTTTATTATACCCTCTTTCTCCTTGAGTACTCGCCCTTCCCATTGCTCTAGCTCTTTCTGCTCTGTTGGTGTAGCTAATTTAAGGCTCGGGAAACAAATCATCGCCATCGGCAACAAGAATCATGCGTCTCCTCATTCCAGTGGAGCCGCGTTTTCACCCCCCCAAATCTCCTCAGGAAGTTGTCGATTTTCAGACCCATCGGCAGTAAAAGCATCTCGGTGACCCCTTCATGCAAAAATCATTGAGTGACCTCTTCGAAGTCTCGACCGCGTCTCCCAGTGAATTAGCAAGCAGCAGGATTTACCGGCCATCGTATAATGCTCTGCGCAGACATAAACAATGCCACAGCAAGTGAAATTCACACGGCCATTAAACGAAACGGGGGGAAACTAGCTAGCGTAGCGGCAAGCTGGATACGTCAGTTGAGCAGAGTATATAAAAATGTTACAAGCTATAAAAACCAGGACGATTCTCTGTATTGGGGGGGAAAAAACATTCTCTATTTAAATAAAAGGCTCTTCAATTATTAAGCTTCTCCAGAAACACACGAAGCGTCACAAAGATGTTTTAACGGTCTTTGTGACGCCACACCTTTTGTCAGCCATGTAACATTTATTAGGCTTGTGGCCGTCTAAACTGTTTCCTTCATTATTTTAATATGGTTTTTTTTTTTTATTCCACTCCTCTGTCACTCTCCTCACTGGCAGCATATATTGCAATCAGTCAAACATGAATGAGGTATAAACGGAGCCACTCATGACTCTCAATGAGACTCATCATTCAGCGGGAAGAGAATAATGGAGTCGGTAAAGACACAGGTGGAGAACGTGGTTGTTTCCAAACATTTTTTTATTCTTTATTTTTCTCCCACCGTTTTACTGCCGGCAGTGTTTTTTTAATTATTATTTTGCTTGTGCTTGATTGGAGTAAACTGGCATATTGCCAGATGCCTGTACAGGTCCTTCCAGTTTAATGTCTGCGCACACCTTTAAGGTACTCTGTGGTTCTTAAACCAGCTTCTGCGAAACCCAGCGAACTCACCATTTTTTTTTTGTGTTGTTTTTTATTCAGTCGATGAGTGGAACAAATGTAACCTACGGAGAAAAAAAGGAATTCTGATCTTTGTGATCCTTCTACTTTAACGAATCATTTAAAAATACTTGATGGGTTACGACCAGAAGGCACTGGGCCTTAGAAATGGATTGGTTTACACGGCATGCAACAGCCGGCAATCGTAAATCAAACTTCATGCTGAAAGAGAAAAATGCAAAAAGAAAAAAAAAAAGAGCACTTTTTATCTGGAAATCACTTTTTGGTTGTTGAAAGAAGGATTGTCACTTTGAGCAAAAAATATGACTTATTGACACATTGTGTGCATTTTTTTTGTTTTTTAAGGTAGACGTAGAGATCGGTGGGTTGTGCATGTGTTGAAATATGTGATCATCTCATATGCGAAGCTAATAAGAGACATTATGTCTGGAATGAACTTGCCATCTGGCACACCGGGCAGCGGCCTGGAGCTGTCATTATTTAACCTAAAAAGTATATTAAAAATGATTTTTGTTGGCCCATTGTTGTTGTTTTTTTCTTGAAGGGCAATGAGTTAATCTGATGAAATCTCTCAACCCTCTTCGGCCTGGCCCTCCCCTTTGACCAAGATAATGAAATTTTGTTGTTTGAGACAATCAGTGGGAGAGAAATGAATGGAAAGGGATAAACCAGAAAGTAGGGGGAGACAGAAAAAAGAAAAGGAAAAAGGCTAAAACGCCTCCCAAGTGAACGCAGAAAATTGTTCCAGATTTAATAATATCCATATATACGACAGAGGAGGAGAGAGACGGGATCCTGAGGCGGTCAACACGGGAGCTAAAACACAAGGCAGTCTCCGAAACCCTGGAACTGTCGCCAAAATAACTTTATTGACCACGATTGTGTGCGCAAATGAGGAATTTGACTTCTTTTAACAAACGCTCGATATGAAGACATTACATATAAATCACAGCAGTGACAGGAAAGTCTTAGTGTTGTTGGTACATTGCTGTACAAGCAGCAGGAGGCTGAAAGTGTTTTACTTCCATGGAACGTGTGCAAGCAGAAAACCTTTTGACTTTAAAGAAAAACACCAAGACCAAATTGAATTTTGACATCAAAGGAGACATGCCAGCTTATAATTTTTTTAAGATTTTGCTCTAGGATGAAGTGGTTTTTCACATTAATCAGATATTGAATTAGATGTATTCTGCTAAGCTTCAATGAAAACCCTTTTTTTGCATCATACAAGTCGCATGACTCGGATATTACTACTGGCAAAAACGACGAAGAAGAAGACAGGAAGTAGTAGGATCAGTAGATGATGATGATCGTAGAACTATGTTCATATCTTGTGTAACTATTTGCATTAATTGCTGCCATGATTTTTTATTTTTTAATGATTTACATTACAATCATGTTACGTTTTCACATAAATTCTTATTTAAAGAAAACCTCTCAGTTGAGAAATTGTTTTTTTTTACATTAGCAGAATGTCTACAATGATTTGCTCACATTTGTAATGGAAACTCAGCTAATGTGTTACTGTTTGGTAAACGATCAGACTCTCTGATTTGCTGACTGACCTGTGACCTTTCAGGACCACCGGTCACGCTGAATATATCAGCCAATTCCAGTCACTAGCCAGTTTCCTATTTAAAACGAGGGGAGAGAAAAAAAAAAAAAAAGACAAGTGCAGGCATGGCAGAGGGGAATATTTGGGAGATTATCCCCAGACTGGTACAAGGAGTTTACTCAGATCTTGAGCCCGAGATGAGAAAAACTGTGAACCAACAGTTTATGCAGATTTTCAAGTGATAAAGACGACTGCAGATTTTCGCAGCCTCAGAGCTCAGTATGTTGTTCCCTCTTAGGCTCCTTTGCAGAGATTTGAAGCAAATGGTTTGGAAAAAGTATAAGGCACTCATAAATATGACGGCCTTGTGAGGGTTTCGTCAGTCAGGAACACACGGGTTGTGTAAATGGAATGATAATGGTTGAACAAGAACAATGTCTCGACCTCTTGTGGCGGATTTATCGTACTTTGTTTCGGTTCACCTCATTTGGCACTTTCGGATTTTACGGCCTGGCCACATGAGGAGGGGGAGGGGAAAAAAAATAAAAAAATCCCCCACCGCCAACCAGACCGACCACACAGGAGGTCCCTTTGTGCTTTGTCTCAGATCTTTATTTTTGGACACGGACGACTGGCTGCATGAAGTGATGGAAGACTTGTGGGTGTTGATGTGAATGCTGAACATTTTAACACCAAGGATTTCACACAGAAAAAAAAGCCCAAACCCACCTTTTTTATCCTCATTAAAAAAGTAAAAAAACATTTTCCACCTTTATGTAACTGATCCAACACTTGTTGCGCAATTCTCACCACACCTGCCACACACACGTTCACGCAAGTGCAACACACACACACACGCACACTACCTAAACCCTCCTTAGACAGCAACGGTAATGAGGATGTCGTTAATTTGCCCAAACGAGCGGAGGCCTTTAGCGTGGGCTAGTAATTAATTACCAGCAACAGTGTTAGTTAATTAGCTCCACATGAAAGGAGAAGGGTGGCGGTGGATGAGGCGCGCTGTGTTTGTTTTACTAGGCAGAGATGGGATTGATGGTGAAGATGTACGCGTCCCGCTGACTTTATGTGATGATCCGTGGACTCGAACGTTGTGGGTCTGTCATGAGATGCGGGGTATCTACTGAGCTGGGGTAAAACGTACTGCCTAATGCTGCGTAGGTGAGAGATGCTAATGTCATTAAAAAGTCTGGCAAACTACAGATACTGTAGCCTGGTCATTTCCATCCTACGCAATTCAGCTAGATTCAAACTTCACCTCACATCTCTGACTTGAATTCCTCCGGTAGAATTTCAACCGGCAAAGTTTTGAACAATGTTTTTCTGCGCTTTTTTTTTTTCTTTTTTCTTTTTCGAATTGTAGTCTGCGTGTAGTTTTAGCAACGGCAGCGGAGGAAGGGAACGAAAACGTACAGTCCATGTTGGCTCAGTTGAATTAACATTGGCAGCTGCCTTGTTCAGCTCAGCATTTACTGCCGCGTCACGTATGTCACAGAGAAATGTTAGCAGTTGGGTAAAATGTAAGTTTGAATTAGTCCATGCTAGACCTTGGACACGTGTCAAAGTGCAATTTTTGCTTTTAAACCAATTGTTTGATTACAATATCTTTTTTGACCACCTCAAACATTAAAGATGTTTCAATGCTACAATCAAAGTCAAAAAGAGTCTCTTAAACATAAGAGTCCATTTTTGCGGAGTGACCCGGAACGCACTACTCGAGTAAATTCAACCAAACAATCCAAAGCATCATGGTGCTTACCGGCTGCTCTTTGCAGTTTTCTGCTGGGCTTTCTCTTAGCACAGTCAATCTGATTGCAGATACAGATTTTGTTAGCGCTACCAGTGGTCTCAGGTCTGTCACTTTTACATGTACCTGCGCATTCCGGTTGCCTCACATTAGTTCCACCTGGTCATCCCCCGCTGGTAGGCACAGAGGGGAGGCTACAAGGTAGCTCGCCAGCACAGATGGTTGGCAAAAGATGAGTGTTACCAAAATCTTTTCCTTCCTTTGTGTGTCTGTGGAGATATGCAAACGTTGTTACCCCGCCGTGGGTTCAGAAATGAAATCCAGTTCCCACCCACACCCCGGTTATCTCCCGCCAACCCCTCGCTAGCTGCTGCTACCGCTTTGTTAGCTGCGAGCTAAAGCACATCCTTATCAGCCCAGATACAAAGTCGTACTCCCTGAGGGTCATAGCACCCTCTCAATGAAATCCTGCTACTCAGCATTACTGCATGTGCTATACATATTCAGGCCTGCAAGTGCAGCTTCAAAGAGACCCTTTTCACCCCGGCCTTTAATTTTTTGATTGCTCTTTCATAATTTATTCCAGTTGGCTTTGGTGCTCTTCAGTGGATACACAGCTCTTTCATGGTCGGCTAAGATAAATGTGAGTGGCAAAAATGCATGGAAACACTTTATAGAAGCTTTCCCCCCCCACCCCCCATTTGAATCAGTCCATTAGATCCAGCTCTGACATATGACAAAATGCAACCCTCATAAGAAAAAAATCGATGTGAGATTCTGTGAAGTTATTAAAGATGGCATACAGTTTGTAAAAAAAAAAGTCAATTAATCAATCAATTTAAAGCAGCTTCAGCTGAGAATATTCAAATGGAGTACAATGTTTCACAAGAAGCTATTGCTAAGTTTGTTGCTATTGAAGATCTACTTCATTTACCAAAACAGATTTAAAGTTAATAAAAATGCTGGTTTAACACAAACATGTTGGTTGTGGAAGAAGGAAATTGCTTAATGAAAAGCTTAGTATACACACTTATTGCATAGAACATTTTTTTTATTTCTGCTCTTTATAGAGTAAGACATTAGCTGGCTACTTTGCTGGGTTGTTAGCTTGTTTAGCTAGCATGAAATCTACTGTTTACCACATGAGCCACGTTAGCCTGTTAGCTTGTCAACTGTCCGTTCATAAAGAATGAGAAATGAACGCGACACCGCGGGAACCAGTACAGGAGGTGCTAGCAGGGAAAGCGTTAGCCTTCTTCAGCTGGAGGAAACCCTGCTGTCACGAAACTTTGACATTTATGACGCCGTATTGGATAGAAAACAGAGCAAATTTCTGCTAAAAAATTTAAAACAAGTCTAATCTATGCTAGAGAATTTCTGAGATTAATTTTAAGATTAGATTTTTTTTTTTAACCTATCCTCCCATTATAGATATTTTATTACAAAGACTCTAAACCAAAGGAGAAGAAAGACAAGAAACGTCAGCTGTTTTGAAACCATATCTTCTTAAAACCCATGTTCTACCTCCAGATCGGTAGCTGGAGGTAGAACTTGAAAGCAGTTCATTCTGAATGAAACCAGTGATGCTGTCCATTTTCAAGGCTGTTCAAAAGCCACGTCTGTGTGTAAATCGTAGTACAACAAAAAGCTCAGGCATCCGTTTAGTGGTCATGAATAAAGCACCATTGCTCAGCGTTGTTTCTCGTCACTTTGCTCCCAGCTGGTTAAATAATCCTCGGATCGTTCCGAGTGACGGGCCGCGTTATGTCGGAGGTTCCACGGCCTGCGTGGAAGGCAGCGGTGTTGTGCCGGTATGGATGTAAGCAGCAGTTCCCTTCTGACCTTTTACTGTGCTTTAATCCTCTCCGGGTCTCTATCTGGATGACTCAGACAAGACAAGGTCGGGGGACGCCACACAAACACAATCTTGATTCAACCGGATGGAGAACGGCAGTGTGAGCGAGTTTGTGTGAAAATAAGATTGCCCTGGTGAATGATTCCATGTCTTTCGGATTAAGAAACCCCCAGAATGTGTTGCGCCCTATTTTTATTTATTTCATTTCAAAATGAGAAATTGGACACTGGCTTCAATTTAGCCAAGAGATCTGCAACGCCACGGCTGTGGCCAATTATAATCGATGGAGCTGTGTCTGTACACAACTGAAGGCCCCTTTGCATTATTAAAGCAATGATGAAGTACATAGTTTACTGGATGGTTTTCAATTAATCAGCTTTCATTGGATTATTCATGAGGCTACGGGGAGCCGTTTGAGCAACAATGCAGCGTGATGCTCAAACACCAACGGCCGCCTTCTCTGCTCAATAATTATGTTTTCTTCCACTCCCCTGCTTGAAATATGAGCGTCTAATAAAACGAAGTCTGAGACTTTCCAGAGTCGCGCTCTGCCGATATAAGTGAAGTGTTCTTTGGTGTTTTATGTGGTGTCTTGTTTTGCTTCTTTTAGTTATCGCTCTTTTTTTCTTTTTTTGTCTGTCATCCACCCATCCGCCACTGAGCAGAAAGCGATGGACACTCTGGCGCCTGCTATTAATTATGTATACAACTCTCATGCAAGTCTTATCTGGACCAGAAAGGATTAATAATAGAACAGCAAAGTAATTACTTGCTGCTCGTCATAGATATTTTCAATTCGCTCTCCCTCTATTTTATTAATTTTTTTTAGTATCTCCTTTTTGTTTTTCAACCATTCAGAATGTCCACGTCTATTGTTGGCTTCTTTATGTATGATCCAAACGGATCCGCATAACCCTTTGAAACAATGATGGGACTAAGAAGTTATGTACAACTTCAAATTTAAAAGGTTACGTTCCACTTACGGAACTTAACCTTTTCTTTAATTTGGGTGCCGTTAACTTTAACCATCTTTTCCGTTTTGAAGTTTTATGATTTTGGCTTCGTGTATCAGAACGTCAGTGGAGAATGGGTTCTGCAGCAGCTCCGGTGGTTCTGTTGTCCGGAGGAATTCGCGTCCAGAGGCGAAGTGCATTATGATGGAACGCTGTCCTCAGCAGCCTTCTGGAGATTTTTAAAAAGCAAGTTAATGATTTTTTACAGAAACAGCAACGCCAGTGACAAACCGTTTGGCCAGGCGGCTTTGTCTGCAGTGTGTGTGTGTGTGTGTGTGTGTGTGTGTGAAGGCATCTCGTATTGAGCGGTTGCAGTTTGTCCAGAAGGACCAGCATGGGGACACTTTGAAGAACCCTTTTTCTTGTTCTTTATAAAGAACTGGTTCGCTTGTCCCATGTTTCGTTCAGATTGCTCTGTTCTTGAATTTTTACATTTCATTCTTCATTGGATTTCTTTTTGTTGTCTCTAAATGATTCTTGTCGTCGTGAATTGCTTTTGTGATGACATCCGTTTCATTTTATTTTTCTAAACAACTTCACTAATTCAAACCCACTAAAGTAATTGTGGATACAGAATTTTAGAATCACCCATAAAGTTTGCTTCAACTGGTCCTGTAATGTCTCAGTCTGAAGGATTAAACTTGCAGTTTTTCTACAAGTCATGTAAAATCAGCCAGAGAGGATTATATACTTGACATTCCTGATATTCTACGATGCATGATCCCTGTTTTGACTCAAAAATAATAAGCTCATCTCTTTGCAGTTATTTTAGGATTATTGTGGAAATATTTTAACATTGTTTTGTTAAAACTTTTTTTTTGTACATGTTTGCATGTTCTTCCTGTGCCTGTTTGGGTTCTCTGTGGGTGTTCTGGTCTTTTCTTAGGTAGGAATGTGTGTAAGCCTGTTGCAATAAGCAATTGATTAATTACATATAAAATAAAATAACCTTAATCATTTCCACTCTGATTGTTTTCAGAATCTCTAAGATGACTCAATTTTGATTTGAGACATCATAATCCATTTTATTTATGGTTTCAGTTCTGTGTGGTTTTTATTTCTCTTTTTGTTTTTGGTCAATTTGAATATTTGAAAATATCTTCCAGTTCCAATGTAAGATGTCCTGTACAAAATCAAAGTTTTATTTATTATTTATTTCATGTCAATTTTCTGATGTCCAGTTTTTGTAAAATTTCATCTTTAAATACTATTTTTTGCTGATAACGATTCCTCTTTAACAGTTTAAATGATGTTCTTATATGTTTAAGTAAAAGTTATAATATTCTTTTGTCAGATTCAAGCTTTATATTAGCAGACGTGACGTCATGTTGACTATTTTTGCAACTTTTATTGAAGATTTAGTCATCTAAACTCTTTCGCATCTCTTAATGGTGATTAGCGATGTTAGCACAGTTAGCGTTGCAACAACTGTACCCTTCATTTGTTCTCTCTGGAGAACGTAGAGATTTCCAAAAGGCTCTGAACTCTTTCACATCAGCATGGCCAACAGCGGAGATTGAAACATAGAAAAGTAGAGCAACTTTTTTGTCCTACTATCAGCCTTCCTGTTATCTGCGTTAAGGCTCGCTCTCACTATCGGTTTCCTTTTAAAATATCTTACTTCATTTTGCTCCCTCTGACCTTGTTTTGAACACTGCTGCTGAGTTTGGCAAATCATCCGGTACTCAGTAATAACATAGATGGCGCTTTCACTGCATAAATCTTTAAAAAAGGCAAACAAACTCACCTTTATGCATCTCTAATGTCCACATGCACAACAAAGATGAAATGATCATACACCTGTTTGGTTCAGTGTCCTGCCAAGTGATGCTCAACATTTGGCAGCTTCGACGCTGTCATGTTTTTTTTTGTTTTTTTTTAAAGCTTTTATCACTGCTGTGTCATTGAAACCTTTATGTTGTGAGACTCTTCATCATTGTGCCACAGCTTCCTGCAAATGAGTTTTTATTGCTGACATTAATGCCTCCATGGATGAGCCCACCTTATATACGTATATCCTATATACAAAATGTTGTATATAGGATATATACAACATTATATGTTGACGTGAAAAAAGTGGATGCTATTCCTGCCGACTACTGTTTTGTTTACATCAGTTTAAGGTGTTTCTAGTTATATTTTGCAAAAATTGAGTAAATGTTTCGCGAATTACATCTAAATAATTTCTCTTTAGTCTAGAATATGGTTTGGGTTTGGTTAGTCTTAAGTACTATGGATTAAGAACAAGATAATGAAATGCTATCCAGATTCTTTTACAGGAAACTAGTCACCAGCTAACCTAGCTGTTATCTTTCTATGCATGCAAAGCACTGGATGGATTCACATCTCCATTCAGTGCTCTGTGTTGGATTTCTCCCATTGAGCTCAATTTCTCAGGAAAAAAAATTCATCCTGGCCAATCAGCAAATTTGTCAACATGATGGCAATTTTTAGTACATTTTGCAACGACAATGGAGGAAGGGAATAAAGCCGTTCAGTCCCTGCTGGCCACGCTTCCAAATATTGAGGAATTAAAAGTCGGAGCAACAGGAATGTTTACAACCAGTTGTTTACAGCGCACACAGTTTTTGGTAATCTTCATAGCTTCACAGTCGAACTGGCACATTTCGTACGTCACGGTCAAACTTTAGCAATTAGGTCAAATCGGATCCAATCATCTTAAATGTCAAGCAACTATTTCTCAAGAGATTCCAGCCTATGTGTATGAAAACAGATTATCTGGATGAAACAGATTGTCTGGGATGGGAAGTCAACCCATCCCAGAACAATGGGATGGTTTCATTACGTATTTATTTAACCACGGCGTATAGCCATATCTAGCTACATTACCAGTATAGTGCAAAAATTCTGGTTGATGCCATTCCTCCTGTGCTTTCTGCTGCTTGTTTGAAAGTCAGTGAAAAATGCTAACATTCCCCCAGGTCATGTGGCCCCTCGTAAAGAGCCGCTCCGCTTATGATAAACTTTTTCTTGGTTGGGCCTGTGATGCACTGGAGACATGCTTTAGTTTTAGTTCTCTTGGCCGATAACTGAGGTAAATGTTTGGTTTGTGAAGATCTAAAAGCATAAAATGTTAATCGACATAAAAACTAGTTTTCGCTCTCTAATATTAAAAGAGAAAAGCCCTGTTACTCTTCTTTGTTGTTGTTCCTTGAGTTCTCATTACCGAGGGACCGTAGATGAGAAATGATCCGAATTTTCTCGTAAGCCCTCTTCAGCTCCGGAAACATTCAAGATTCCCAATTAAACCCCTTTGTGTTCCAATCGCATCTCTCCAGAGCGAAGGGAACGCGTTGGAAATCACTTTCCGTGTGCGCGCACCTCGCCATGCCTGCCTGTCTCAGATCAAATCAAAGTGTATTTATGTAATCAGGCTGTAATTACGCCACAAATAGCCGTAAAATACCGCATCCATATCCACAATGAGCCCCATCAACCTGCCCCTGAAGAGGGTGGTTATTAGTTGATTGGTGGGCTGTCAGCCCGGCTTCCTGCCGGAGCCGCTCGCCGAAGCGTCTGATTGGCCGGCGAGGTGACACGGGGTGACACGGGGTTTGATGGGCGCTGTGGGAGGAGAGGGAGAGGGGCAGGCATTTTCAGCGCAAAGCATCCAAAAATAGCTTGCGGGCTGTGACAGGACAATGATGGGCCTCTGTGTGTGTGTGTGAAATCTTAATAACAGCAGCACAGCCAGCCCTGCCCTATCATTAGAAATCTCCACAGTCGCAAGGCTTCGCTAAATAATAACAGGGGCAACGGTAGTTTTGTTTGTTGTCATGCCATAGAGGAAACAAAATGAGGCAAAAAATAAAAGTAATATCTAAAAAAAATACATTTGAAAAAATAAAACAAAACCAGCTTGGAAGATGTTTTTCTGGTTTTGTCCTTCCAGCAGGACTTGAAGCAAAAAAAGGAGACAATCACACAAACGGACGCCACACTCCCTCCACGAAGCCTTTGTCCAAACGCGTTTACCGGGGCGGCGCCGGTCGATGATGGAAAAACTCGTCCGCTGGGGTGCGAGCTGCCGCAGGGGGAATCGAGCGATCGGTGATTGATTTCCTCACCTGCTCGGAGGGAGAGGAGGCAGGTACCTGATGGAAAGTAGAAGCTGTGTCGCTGGGGGAGGAAAAACCGAGACCAAGGAGGCCGGGGAGTTGGTGTTCGCTGAGGTGGAGGAAATCAGAGGGAGAATAATGAAAGGGCAGCAGGCCAAGAAGAGGAGTTCTAAGAGAACAATAAGAAGAAAAAGTGATGATTCTTTAAAGGGCTTCCCTCCTCTTCATTTAGCTGATAGTAGTAAGGGTAAAGATCCACGTGGTGAAGTGGGTTTTTTTTTACCCCTGCTTGAATTTTTAAAACATTTTCTCTTCAGCGTATTCAACTGGAATTTTATGTGACAGACCGAGACAAAGTGGTGCATAATTGTGACAAAAAACCTCCACATACATTTTTTTCAAGATTTTAAAAAAATGCAGCACGCATCAATGTTCAGCCTCCTTAATTCAGTACTTGAACCAATTACAGCTGCAACTCTCTAGGGTTTGTCTCTACCTGCCTTGCTAATCCAAAAGTAATTTTTTTTAAAATCCCCCTTTCTGTTGTCTTTGAACAATAACTTCAGTTCTGCCAGATTAGATGGAAAGTTCATATGGACACCAATTGTCTGCCGTAGATTTGTAATTGCATTTTGGTTATTTAAAACACGAGGACGTTTTGAATGTTCTTTTTGTTCAGGTTCATTCTCCGTTCACGGTGGTAGCATGTCATGTTCTGATTTATCGTGTTTTTATATATCTGTGGATAAGACATTATTATTATTATTATTGGACTAATACTCCAGATGCAGATAGAACCAGCATCTGGTTCTTGATGCTGTGTACGGAGGGCCAAACAGAACAAAATTAATTTGCTAAATGCAAAATTAAACCATTGGCTAATTATACCATAAAGCAAACATATGTTTAAATAATTTATTAGACAATTTTTATTAATCATTCAAATGCAGATAAATAATAAAAGTTATGTTTCATAATTTCCAGGTTTTGTTCTTGCAGCGTCACCATGAAATGATTTTATCTGTCAAATCAGATGAGATTCGAGGGGCGGGGCTAAGAGCGGAGCTTAAACAAATCTGTTGAACTCCACCAGTTTAGCCCGATTCACCCCACTAAGAGGCGGACAAATTTGAATAATTGATTATAAAACTAGTCGGCTTCAACCGGTCAATGTAGCTCCGCCCCTCAAATCTGATTGGCACGTTTCACAAAATTATTTCACAGTGATGCTCCTGGAACAGGAACCATGAAATAAACACACGTTCAATTAATAACTTGCATCATCTGTTATAAAATTGAATCGATCTTTTCACATACCCCTAAAATATTGAAGTAAATGTTTTGCTTTATGTACTCAGATAACCTTCTTCCACATTACCCGTGTCACCTGTGTGTTTTAAAGAGGATTTTCTTTCAATCATCTCTCTCTACTACCACAATTGTACAGTGCATGGCAAAATGCAGCCGTTTATGAAAGAGCAGAAAGACTATGAACACTTTAACAAAGCTATGTAAACACTAGACGCCAGACGCTGAAGCTACTTTGCTGTTTTTTCCATGGATTGGATTCTTTTTCTTTTTTTTTCCCATTGCGTTTGGCTGTTAAAAGGTATTCAGCTCAAGCTGTTTTGTCAAAGGAGACAGATTAACAAAGAAGTGGGGGTAATCAATATGGCCGCCACATTCAACTCGGCTCAAGCTCAATTTTGTCCTGGACTTTTAATGCAATATTTTGCTACAGCTGTACAGCCTGTAATGCGTCAGAAGGACGTAATGAAACAAATTAGCTGGAAATAAAGGAGAGTAACTTGTTTTTAAAGCACCAAATCTGGATCTTTTCCCAGAATGTCCTCTAATGATTAAAATCCAATGATTGGCTTCAGGCTGCTGCGAAAGCCACCCTGTTTGCTCTCGACTTTAATTGACTAATTGCGCAGATATTTCATTTTTGCCTCCCACATTGAAGTAAAACTGTTGTTGTGTGCAATATATTTCCACTCGTAAGCACTCACGCCGCCGCCCAACTTTTGTTGTAATGGAAGAAAAAGGGTATTGATTGTGAATCAAGGCAGAAGGTATTCCAATTAATCACCTCATGGCAGCTTTTTTTTTTCTTCTTTTTTTTTTTGGAAGGGTGGGGGCATTTTGTTTTATTGCGGCAGCTTTTTGTTTTTTAAAACTGGCTTCAGATTTCAACAACAAATGCTTTGGGGTAAACGGAATACGTTGCGCCACACCCTTTTATTTTTATTTATTTTTTATTTCCAGTCGGTTACCTTTAGCGTTTTGTTTCTGGAAGGCTGAAATGAAGGATAGGTCCTGTGGGAGAGCCAAAGGAAAGCTTTGTGCTTTCTCTTCCTCCCGGTCTAAATCATTCATGTCGCCATTGTTACCCAGACACCGGATCGGGTTAGAGCCTGACGAGTCGACATCGGCCCGCCGACGTCCTCGACTAACGCCGAGGCCCACCCATCTCTGTCTAATTCAGTTTGACAACCGGCTTCACTCAACTGTGAGATAAAATAGCCGAGCTCAACATCAGCGATCAGACGGTAGGCGGGGAGGGAAAGAAAAGAGAGAGGAACTTGAGATGTTCATAAATGTCTAATGATCAGCTTCTGGTGTTTGTCTTTTTGTGGAACACACAGAAGAACATCATGTAAAACGGAAAAAAAAGAGAAAAGGACGTGTCTAGGTTTCAGTCTGGGTTTTTATTGTTGGTTGGACGGCGTTACGGGTAGCAGTAGTAGCTTTACTAACCACTGCACCTAACATCTGTTTGGTCTTTTTATGGGGTGCACAGTTGGTAGCGGTGTTGCGTGTGTTCTTTCTGGGTACTCCAACTCCCTCCCACAGTCCAAAAACATGACTGTTGGTCTCTATATTGTCCTGAGGTGCGGTTGTGTGTGCATGGTTGTTTGTCCTGTCTGTCTCTGTGTTGCCATGCGATGGACTGGTGACCTGTCCAGGGTGACCCCGCCTGCCACGCGTTGACCGCTGGAGATAGACACCTGCAGCCCTCGCGAGCCCAATGTATAAAAGTGGATGAATGGCTGGATAGATGCTGATCTGTTGCTTCTAAAAGGTTTTGGCAGAATTTTAGTTTCTACCGGGTCGATGAACGAACAGAAGAAGTTGTAAATGATATTGGTTTTCTGTGCTTTTTTTTCGAATTGTAGTTTTAGTAAGTGGAGGAAGTGAACGAAGCCGTTCAGTCCATGTTGACCACGCTTCCAAATATTACATTTACATCCACAGCCATCTGGTTTGGTGTGGCACTTCTCTCTTTGCAATGGAGGATGGTTGTTTATGGCAATTCCCTGTAAACTTCTTGGTGACAAACCAGCGCATTACATACGTCATGGGCAAACGTTGGTAACTGGGTAAAATTTAAACAGAGTCCAGGCCTTCAGGAAGCGATGGTTTCTCAATAGCAAACAGTCCAGACTTTCTGTATGAAGCAAAGTGTAGAACAAGGGGATGGTTTTTACCAGGCTGCTGTACTACATTTCTGGCAGCAACAATCAGCTTTTAAAAGGAATTCATTGTAAAATACCCAAGTACAAAGGATATATTAAAATAATTCTGTCTTGTCATGTTTAGTTTATGTGAAGTTTCAAGAAATTTGGATCTCCAAAGCCCATCTCATGCATACCTTTTGTAATTTGTGGAGGATTTTCTATTAATGGTATTATTCCAATTATGGTGTTTAGCTTAGCCTACTACTTTAGCTAACACTAAAAATTCAAATATAAGTTCAGCATGATTACAATTAGGTTCTGTTAAAAGCTATAATCAGTTAATATCTTATATTTAGTGGAAAACTCTCTTAATTGACTGAAAATCTAAAAGCTAATGCTAACAGCTACTCCAACAAGAGCTAACACCAAAGACGACGTCCACCTTAAAACAAATTCAGTTTTAAAAACTTTAAAGTGGTTCTGCTAATGGTGTTTTAATGATCCCTGAGCCATCCACCTGTTGGTATTGGTGGTTATTTACACACCAGCTGATCATTTACATTGAAGCAGATGCTGAAAACACGCCACCAACGTTTCCAACGGCGTCTTTAGCTTCTGTTCGGACTGAAGCATAAAGGGCCAAAAGATAAAAGAAAAACATACTCATACTGTTTAAACCTGACCTGACGTTTATTCTTCTACATCAAACAAAGAATAATTAAACCAAGCTTTATTTTAACTGTAGAAATATGAATATTAATCTCATCTCATTCTATTAAATCCAAATATCCTCATGTATGTATCACTACATGCCTGTTGGTTGAGGTTTTAGTATTAAAATAGATTTGTTAGACTAAGCAGGTTAAGAATTAAAACCTCAGGAATAACAAAGTCATGGTTTGGCCTCAATGTCATGACACAGCTTAGCATTTCCGAGGCTAACATGATGCGTCTGCCACATTCACACTGACAGAATCAGGTGTTCACGACAAGAAGTGAAATGAAAATCATTGTTTTCTTTGTTTCCAGAACTGCGCTGCAGGAAACTCCTGAAGGTGATTGAACTGACGCGCTGAGAGATGTAAAAATAGAAACCCGTTGATGCTATCGGGTCCAGAAATACACAACAAAGTGTTGGCGGCTTCAGGGGATGGGATTGTATTTCCAGTAAGAAAATGTTATCTTTGACTGCTGATTAATTCTGTTGTCTCTGCGAGTTTCCTGCAACCGTGTTTCGTGTTGTTTTGATTTTGATTTTTATTTCCCCCCCACATGCCAAAAGCAGACGCCCACAACACCCGGGCTTTAACAAACCTCTGCAATCTTTGCCAATCACGGCGTTGAAATGATACTTTGTAATCCGGTTCTTACCACCGCAGTGAGTGCTCTTCTGATGCATGACAACAGATGGGAGCAGAGGAGAGGCTCAAATAAACACTGGAAACAAAGTTCAAGTGGAGTCTTTTTAACTCTAGTTGAAATTAATAATTTGCAAAGTAATGGGGTCACATCAAGGCTCCTAATTTAGTTTTTTTTTAATGGTTTGCTTTCTCTTTCACTGTAGGAATTTCATTGGAAAGTATTTACAGCGTGTACTAGTATGTTTTTTTAAAAACTCATCCATTGTGGCTGAATTAAAGTAATTCTGGAAGAGTGGAGCATAATTCTACCACACTAATTGTGTTTCTATTAATTATAAAATTACGCAAATTGAAAATACAGAAATACATTTGCTTATTGGAAACAAGATGGGGTGAATTTTCAGCCATATTGAAATACAAACTGCAATAGAAACACTTTCTTTTCCAGCCGGATGTTGCTACTGCCGAAAACAACAAAGATGATGACGGGAAGCAGCAGCAGGAGGATGATGGTTAGTCATTTTATCCCACACTTCATAAAAAGGTTTCATTCCAACGTGTTGAGTCCGTAGGTCTTCTGTAAAATTTCCCCAAAAGTTGTGGGGGATACGCAGCCTCACCTAAGCAGCTTGTTGCTCCGCCCGAATAGAGACGTCTCCTCTGATTGGCTGATGGATGAGCCCTAGTGCCTTGGCTGAATCATGTAACCGTTTATATCAGTCAACGCCACGATTTTTAATGACTTATGGCGTGAAAAAAAAAAGAAAAAGAAAAGATTTTCAATTCTTTTCAACACAGCAGTTGTTCAGTGATGTAAAAGTCCCACTGGTGAAAACCTCGAACGAATGGTGGCAGTTATTGCCACGCTGTGTAGCGTAAAGCGTTTTTGCATTTAGATGATTTGTCTTGTAGCGCCAGGATGGTTTGGATAACTATAACAAAATTAGTTCAATCTGAATCATTCTAGAAGACAATGAAATGCAGAAACAATCTTCTGAACAGTTTTTTTTTACTACGTTTACAGCATTTCCTCCCAAGCTCTTTCCCTTTACCTGTGTTGTACCTTCGCTATACCTCCACAAGCAACCGGCTCCCTTGGCGACGCCGTCGTCGTGTGGCGCTCACTGTGTTTGTCGCACCTTGCCATGGAAATGAAGGTTACACTCTATTGTCTTGCCACAAAAGGCTGTGTATAGCGTGTGTGTTTGCGTTTTGGTGTTCGCTCCCATGGCCAGTGAGATATGTTTGTTAGCTGAGGATAACCTTCAACCGCTGCTCAGCCAATTGGAACAGTCCCGATCTGCTGCCTGCCTCATTCCTGGCATCTTGTTTCTTTTTTTTTTTTTTTCTCCAGTCCGCACTTGTTTTTTTCTCTCACTTTGTTTATGTGTGTGTGTGTGTGTGTAGCTGGGGTAGCTGCTAAAGATGCGATGGCAGCCTCTATAGGACACACATGCTGCTGCTGCTGCTGCTGCAGCTCAGGCAGCATCACACAAGGAAGCGAAGGGCAACAAAAACATTCTCCTGTGGGCCTTTTATTCACGCGCACTTAAGCTCACCAGCGTGCAGCGGCGCTCAAGGTCAGGAAACAGGCCTGCTGAGGGAGGTAAATAAGTGATTATGGTAGCAGGAGGAGGAGATGAGCGTGTGGGTTTTGTTTATTGTTGTGCTAATATAGGGAGGAAGTGCAGGGAGCTACTCAGAGCCGCTCACTGTGGCAGCTGCCGCCTGGCTAAAGATGACCTTTCTAAGTCATGCATGGACGCATACGAGACGTACGCGGTCGCATGGATACACGCAGCCTGCACGCTAAACAGCAGCGCTCACACTCTGACTGCTTTGAAAAACTTTCACAAACTTTTCCTGATCTTTTATTTTTATTTTTTACATTTTCGTACAGCCACAAACTTCAGAGTATTTTCCGTTAAACATCTTGTATTGTTACACTTTGGCATCAGCAAACAACTGTCTGTTTTGAATGGACACAATGCTGCTGCTGCTGGTGTTCTCACTAAAACCAGGTTGATAGAGCACATAACTCTCTGTAGCTCAAAGAATAGACTTTCAAATACTGTTAGTTTATCAATCACTGAATGATTTAGCACCACAATACAATAAAGATCTGCTGCTGTTGTATCAACCTTCCAGAACCTCTCAGGTCTTCTGGTTCTGGTTCTGCTCTGCATCCCCAGAACCAGAACCAAACGAGGAGAAGCAGCTTTCAGCTTCTATGCACCACAAATTTGGAACAAACTTCCAAAAAACCGTAAAACAGCTGAAACACTGACTTCTTTTAAATCTCGACTAAAAACCAACCTGTTTAGGATTGTATTTGAAACGTAATCAATTACAAATTTAATGATGGAACTTGACTTCATGTCATGTTTTGATTGTTGATTCTATGTTGCATGACTTTGTGTTTCTGTGTTTGTTGTGATGTAAAGCACTTTGAAATGCCTTGCTGCTTAAATGTGCTTTACAAATAAAATTTGATTGATTCACTAGAAAAACTATTGATTCATTGCTCTCATCAAAACAAGTTTTTTTTCTAAATTGTCTGAGTTTTTGCTGATATTTTTGCACCTTTAGTTTGCTAATTTACCGTTATATTATAGCTTTACTCTCATAATTAAATAAATAATCATATTCTGGCCCCAATAATCTGCTGTAGATCTTCACCTCCTTCTCCAGTCACATTAAAACTAGGACGGGGCCACTCAAACAAATATCTTCAAGGCAAAGGAAACGTGTTGGTAAAATTAAAAGCTGGTGGATCATTTTGGGATTGATTGTACCGTTTTCCCGACTATTTCATAATTCTTGGTCGGTCACAAGAAATCCCAGTAAGTCAGATGTTTTTAAAGAAATACCAGATATTTTGAAAGTATTTTTAAAAGAATTAGTTCTTTCAGGGCCCTGTAGAAACCATGCTCAGAGCTCCGTTGTGAACAGTTTGTAAGGACAGAAATATCCCGATGTCCACAGTCCAGGCCGCCTCTGTGATCACATTAAGCTCCAGATCCTCACGTTTCACCCACTTCCCATCCGGTGGAAACGAGCCGCCGTTGTGTGTCCCACATCCGCGTCCAGCAGCAGACCCCACAAACTGCGTTCTTGCGAATTAGATCTGTGGATTGAATTAGCCTCATTTGGATCTAATGGCCGCTCTCAGACTCGCATTTGGTACCGCAGGCACCTGCAATTTGAGTGGGAGCGGCTTGTTGCAAATTACACACTCCAGACCGACTCGTCTAGCTTAACCCCCTTCACGCAGGTATGAACACACACACACACACACACACACACTCAGAGCACGTGAGTGCAGTGGAGAAATGGACGCCTGCGTGTGTGTGTGTAGATGATGATAATTTAGTGTTGGGGTGTATGTGCGTGTTTGTTTATACGTGTAATTATGCGCACGCCTTCAGTCTATTTGATTAATGTTGGCATTCGGTCTCAGGTGTACATGTCTTTGACGTGTGTGTGTGTGTGTGTGTGTGTGTGTGTGTGTGTGTGTGTGTGTGTGTGTGTGAGCTCACTCAGGCGTACGCATCAATATGAATGTCTAATGCGTGCGTGTCTGGCCTCTGGAAGTGTCAGATTAGTGGATTAGAGGGCGGAGGACCCCCACCAGGGGACATGAGGAGGCAGGAGGGGGGCGGCGAGGTTCGGATGGTCCCATAAGGGAGCTCCCCCCCCTCCAGTACGCGCCTCCTCCTCCCCCGGTCCGTTTTAACCCGCCTCCTTCTCCTGCATCCAGGAGTTTTCCAGAGGCTCTACATCATTTTTTAATCGTTTTTCTGCTTCTGAGATTTTCTACTTCTTATATTTTCCGTCTTCCTCCATCTCATTCTGCGATTCTTCATCAGCTCCTCTTTCTTTTCCCACACTCTCTAGTTTTAGTTCATCATAATAACCTTGATAATGACGTAACGAAAACTGAAATTAAGAGAACGTTTTTGTTCACTGAAATAAAGTTAAACGGTGATTAACAGAGCAGGAACTGGAGCTATTTCATGCATTTGTAAAACTGACTAAAACATACTGAATTTAGAAATATCCCTGATTTTTGGGTTTATGAATCTATGTATGAGTGTTTTGAACTGATATATAGATTATTTTTTTCTTTCCCCACACAAGCTGTGGGCAAATCTCACTCCATACTCCTCCTGACGGCACTTACACCAGTCCAGAAAATAGCGTAAAAGTTGGGAGAAAACGGCAGAGTACAAGTTGTTGTTTACCAATAATTTCATATCTTTTTGAAAATTGTATCTTCCTTTGAGTATTCACATTCCAGCATGATGTCCGATTCCCAGCTCCCTGCTGTAGGACAGAAAACTGCTCGCCGAGGACAACCACTGGCTTTAGCTGTCAAGTTAAACACACTAAATTATAAATGTATGAATTTTTTTTTTTAAAGGAACACTGAATTATTTTACTGATTTTGAACACTGACGACTGGAAAACAAGGTCAGAAATGTTGTTTTTTCTTTTAAAGAGAACAAAAACAAGTGAGGGGGAAGTAGGTCAGATATGCTAGCTTGACTATGACAACCTTAACATGTAGGTGTGCTGCAGAATTTGGTTTTAAATGAACCTTCAGTTCAGTTAGATTGCTTTCAATCTAACAAATGTACATTTGTGAGAGTGTTGTCAGTCAGTTGCTATGGCAACAAGTTTGTGCGCATCATAGCTGGCACAGAGAGTGAGACTAAAGAATACAAGAGGCTTTGAGTTCATCTTTAGCAGTTTTTCTGCATCATGTTCCTCTGTGCGGCGGGACAAGGCACTAAATGAATAATACCTGCTTCTCCAGGTTTCATTCTCTCAGTGGAATTATGAGCAAACTAATACTGTGATAAAGACTAAACAATATTTCATAAAAACTAGCAAACGCACTTTTAAAAAGTATAACCAACAGCAACAAAATGAAACTAAACTATGACAAACCCAAAACTGTGAACAACCACACAGATTTTGGTCGCAAACAAAAGGCACACTGATAGGAAGAGCAGGCTGCAGTTTGGACTCTCTGTGGTGGTGCCCACGCCAAAGCAGAGTCACAGTCTATTATCCGCCATAAAGCAACTATGTCTCACTTTATACTTCTGGCCAACGATCTGTAATTGCGAGCAGGCCTCGGCTAATCTGAGTCAAACAGTGGCTCTCGGATGCGGGGAGGCTTGGATCGGTTTTAGCGTCCTCCCACGCAGCGCTGCCGTAGCTACAGGAGAGAGAGAGACCATATCACCGCCCTGCAGAGAGAAAGTCCTCTGCTTGTGTTGGAATGTCACGCTGAAATGAAATCGGAGCTTTTGGCCACAGCAAAGCTGGAAATATAAACATCTATGGAAGGGCGCCGGGAGCTCAACACCACAAAGGATGTAGGCCTTTCAAGAGATGTTGGCAGCGGAAAGATGTTTTCGCAGATTACGGGGTTTGTGTGGACGGTGACGTGCGGTAAACAAAAAATGTCCGCCAATGAACTCGGGGAGAGAATTTGAAAGCTGGTTTCTGAACTTTAATCCGTCAAGTTGTTCTTAAAAACTGTAAAACTGGCACAACTGCTGCTGTACACGTCGCCAGGCGTCTAAACAAACAACGGAAAAAAAAAAAATCTGGGAGATTAAGTCTTTCCATATTTTCAATGGTGGGAGGGGGAAATGTATTTTCCCAGACGTTGAGTAACTGTGACTTGCATTGGGCCGGAGCAAACTGCTGAGCCCAAATGATCCTGATTTTCATCAGCTGCTTCAAAATAAAACGCTGACCACCACACTGACAAATGAGATTTCTCATTTATAAACATTATGTAACTTAAGCTACAGGAACAAATGGGAACAGATTTACTAGGGCCTGTATTTTATTGCATGTTTTATCTGATAATAAATATTAAAACGCTGTAATTTGTTCTCACTAAGTTGTTGCTTATGACTAAATGAAATAAATTCTAAGTCCATATATTCATATGTTTTAACATTAGCAAACATTTTAGCATTAGCAAATGTTTTAGCTTTAACGGTTTAGCTTTAGCAAATGTTTTAATCTTAGCAAACGTTTTAGAATTATCAAACCTACATGGGTTGGGATCAGTGTTGTCAGTAACGCGTTACAAAGTAACGCGTTACTGACGTCGGAGCACTTTTTTCAGTAACGAGTAATCTAACGCGTTGCTTTTTCAAATCCAGTAATCAGATTAAAGTTACTTATCAAAATCACTTTGCGTTACTGTGCATTACCACCTTCTTTTGTTATTTAATTGTATTTCCTCTACGCGTCTTGTCCAGTGATCGACGTCTTTATGCGACAGACTCAGCAGGGAGGGAGGAGAGAGATGCTCATTTTGTTGGCTGAAAAAACAAGAAATAGTTTGAGTTTCTGTCGCCAAGTCCGGTTATTATAAGCGGCTGTGGGCTTTTTTATTTATTTATTTTTTAAGTCGCTTGCAAATGTAATGAGTCGCGCGTTTTTGGGCTCGTTCTTGAAAGTGAAGTTGCTCATTTGGGCCTAGAAATAAGCAGACTCATAATAAATCTAAGAATTTATTATGAATAGGTAGTTTTAGTCAGACTCTCCCTGCCCATTATTTCCTGGATGATCCGTCCCGCTGTGTCTTTGTTAATGTCAAGTTAATGTTTTACCTCTGAATGACGTCGAGCTTCGCGTTGCGCTCCAGAAAACTGCAAACATCGAGATTAATACCAACAGCGCAATAAACGTGAAAACAGCCACGACTGAGCGAGTCCGTAAAGTTGTGCAACTAAACGCCATTATAATTATTAATGTTAAGATAAGTGTCACAAATCTGTGCAGCGGGATATCTGAGTTGTAGAGCCGCAGGAGGAGCGCTGTGCTACGGTGCCACCGTACTGTGCGCTTTGCTGTGTCACCAAACGCAGGGCCGTAACGCACAACCTGGAGGCTGGGGGAGGGATGGGGGCTTTAAAATCCTTCTCAGAGTTTTCCAGACAACAGTGGAGCACACAAAAACACACAAATTGTAACGTAATACTAAGATTTCTTAGTATCCTATTTTCTGTTATTTTACTGCCCCCTTGTGGCAGGATTTAAGTTAGGTTTTGTTTTCGTTAAAATTCAGTCTGTCTAGCATTTTCGGCCTGCAACGTGGCAGAGCGACAGTTTGTTTCAAGCCTCAAGTATCTTTGTCCGTAAGTAGTGTTATTGTG
>CAEFZX010031624.1:0-25183 GCA_903066825.1 Alfaro cultratus
CTCCTCCTCCTCCTCCTCCTCCTCCTCCTCCTCCTCCTCCTCCTCCTCCTCCTCCTCCTCCTCCTCCTCCTCCTCATGATGTCACTGCCTGCTGCAGCCTGCAGCAGCAGCAGAGCGGCGGGGGGAGAAGTCAGCCTCTCTGCCAAACAGTTTGGAGGTTTTTCTTGTTCCGTGTCGATCAGAAGGAGAAGCGATGGCGCCGGTGCAGGAGACCTGCAGCAGGAACATGCAGCGGTCAGATGGTGACGTGAGCAGAAGGTCCGGGAGGAAGAGGAGGAGGAAGAAGAGAAAAGGCAAAGGTTGGTCAAGAATCTAAACTCACATTAAATCTGTCCAAGATGTTTTTATTATTTCAGTTTCTGTTAGAATGAGATTCTGCAGGCTGATCTTTGTCTGTTTGAAACATTTTTATTAAGAAATTATTCTCTGTTTACAATAAACTTAATTAATTAAATGAAACTTTTTTCAACTAAGCTAAACTCAGACAATGGGATTGATTCTCCCTCTGAAGCTGTTAGGTCTCCAACTCTGCAAAAACACAAAATCTTACCAAGTATTTTTGGTCTAGTTTCTAGGAAAAATATCTTAGTTCACTTAAAATAAGAAAACTAATTTACAAGTAACTTTTCAGAACGACAGGAGTTTGTTTCAGGTCAATGTCTCCTTAATGTCGATGAAAAGATTCTTGTTTCATTGGCAGATTATTTCACATTTTTCCCATGTTATAAATGAAATAATCTACCAGTGAACCCAGTACTTTATATCAATATTAAGAAATTATTGACTTAAAACAAACTATCACTGAAAAGTCACTTCAAAGTTAGTTTTGTCTTATTTCAAGATATTTTCACTAGAAAAATCACTTGGTAAGGTTTTGTGTTTTTGCAGTAAATGAAGTCACATGTTGCTAATTTATTAAAGTCAGACTCAGTTCAGTTTTTGTCTGAGTTATAAGCATGTTTGTTTTTCTACAGCATGATGAATGTCTACATCACTATTTCGCCATTCAGTTTTCTGCATCTGGAAACTCATGTTTCACTCTGTCAAATTTAGTTTTGGATGCTTAAAAGTTTAGATATGCAGGAAACATAATTCCAGCTGCTATTTTGGTACATTTCATTGATATTAACAAACAAATCAACAGGTTAAATTCAGGTTTAACTAAAACAGAAGCCAGGTGACTGTTTTATAAAAATGAAGGTGGAAGAAGAGGCAAAAGAAACAATCGATCACATTGGCTTCAGGGTTTATTGAAAAATGACATCAGACTTCACAGACGCTGTATGATCAACACGCAGTTATCAGTTAAAAAGAAATATGCGATTTATGTGTAATATTCCTCCTCATGAAGTCATGCATGCAGAGCTCTGCAAACATTTTATCTGATTTAATTCAACCTGATGAAACTTTTTGTTGGGAGGAAGCTTAAGCAAACTCACAGAGAAATTTCAAATAGTAGATTAGAGAAGCAATATCTAATATTTTTCACCACAAACAAGAATGATATAAAGTAATAATTCATTTTCATCCCTGAACTATTCTGCAGATTGTTAAAAACAATCTGATATTTCACTGTTTAAACAGATGAGCAGAAAGAGTTCAGAGGTTAAATCTGTGAAGCAAAAATCTAAATGCTGGATTTTCTATGTGCCGTTTGCATAAACATATTATCTGATGGAGATAAGCTGGATGCAGAATTAATCATAATTACTGGTCAGCTTGATGAACAGCCTTTGTTCTGCACATGTTGATCCTCTAAAAGCTGCAGATTACTCCATCATGACTGCAGTTTCACATCCAGTTCTTACTTTAAAATGCTCTAAGCTTATTCCACTATTAAAGACCCATCAACCTTTTTCTAAGTGCTTCCTTTAAACAAACCTCCAGGAATCGTTACTCTGCATAGTCCATAAAATGATGTGATTTTTAAACAGCTGATGCTTCTGTTTGCAGGTATTTTACAAATGATGACACTTTTTCTCACTGAGGAAAATTACTGTTTGGCACAAGGATAAAAAAAGTCTTTCAGTTCAGAATCACATAAAAATAAATAAAATGTCACCAACTGTGTAATTATAACTTCATATTTTCATTACAATAATGATTACATATCATAACATTTTCAGATCAGATGAAAAAAGCTTTTTTTCTGAGCCTGTAGAGAAATCCATTTGATTCTGTTGTGAAACCAAATATTCTGCATAAAAGTGGAATAATTTCTCAACAGTTCACATTCATTTGTACATTTTATTTACTCCATCATTACATTGTGAATAATCATAAATTTCTACAAGATTCAGAATCTCAACATTAAACATAGTTTTAGATATTTTTATGTTATTCTGCTTCGTTTGAATCTGCGCAGGGAAAACCTATCGGATTCAACGCCTTTACCACTCGGCCATCACAGCGCCCTCTGCTGGAGCGGATGACGCGACACAGTAATATGAAAACAACCAAAGTTCATTACTGTTCAAAACAAAAACCTTCTGGTTTAAATAAGAGACTTAAATGCATCTTTAAAAACACAACTCAGATCTTTAATGTTGCCTGAAATCTGTTCAGGCAACATTAAAGATGAAACAGTTAAAGTCACTGAAAATGTAAGGAAAATTGTGTTTTAATGTTGATTTGAGCATTTTAGTTGAGCAGTTTTATTTGATATGGTTTTGCTGAGTTAAATAAATAAATCCGCAAAGCAATTTTTGTTTTGTTTTCATTAACAACTTGAAAGGAGGATTTCTTCCATTTCGTGATAAAGCAAATTAATATCAGCTGATTTTCAACATAAAGCTGACACTGCTGGACATGATGGAATTAATAAAACAGATAAAAACATGAAATCATTGTGAGATTTTCAACGTAGAAAAACGTGTTTGGGCTGCAATAAAAATCCCCTTCTGCCTTTTAAAGTCAAATCAACGAGCTGCCGTCGGCTGGCCGCCGCATCTCGGGGAAATGATTTGATTGTCCAACTTTCAGGCAGGATTAGGGGTCAACAGCTGCTGCCCTCCACGTCTGTCTGCATGGATGGGATGTATTTTGGATAAATGCTCTCCGTCGCTGCCTTCAGACGCTACGATGGCCCTCACTTCTCTGGAAACATTAGCACGATGGTTTTCATGCTCATTCCACAGGATGTCATAAATACTCTGCAAAACAATATATTTCTTGCTTGGAAAGGAAGAACTCTGGTGGATTTAAACCTAGAAGTCGCTGATACTAAATAGACATACAATTGGAAATCATTAATAATAGTGACTTATGTTTTTCTGGAACAGATGTAAGTTTGCTCTCATTAGATAAAAGGTGTTTAAAATGTACAGACCCTGGACCAAAACTAAAGAAATTAGGACAAAATCTCAAACTTTTAAATGAAAGTCTATCTTAGATGCAAAGTGATCATTTGGTTTCCTTCTGTTGTCATGGTAACTAAGATCACATCTACTCATTGCTCTAAAGTACACCAATGAAAATGCTTTTAACTGCCTCATTAAAACTTGGCTGAATGTTCTGAGTGACCTGAGAATAGATTAATTTGATTATTTTATTCGCTCAGTGTCATGGAGCTGTGATGGCCGAGTGATTAAGGCGTTGCATTGGAAATCCAGTAGGGTTTCCCTGTGCAGGTTCAAGCCCTGCTCACAGCGAGCGAAGCAGAGCAGAGTAAAGGAGATCCAACTGCTGATGTTCTTCTTATTAACAGTCACAACGCTACGTTGGAGAGCAAACATTAATTCCTTATTTGCACCTCAACTCCTCTGAGTTTTATTGATACGTTATCTGACCTTTGTATCTGTTTATGATGCATCGCTCCAAATATCTGCAATGTTTAAACTCAAGATGTGACTTTATTCAACTTATATGATATAGGATCATTACTTTAATGAAAAATGGACAGACGGCTTGATGCAACAATATTTGGTGAATGAACCAAATATAGAACAGGTCAGATGTTTTAATTACATTCGTTTAGTGAAGCTTTCACTAAAAGACATTCATTTATTAAATGACGCTGTCTATAATGACAACATAACGCTGCAAACGGGTCTTTTTCCAAAACGGTTCCACATTCCTGTGCCCTTGAGGAAGCGCAGTCCAGGTTGCAGGTAGATGAGACAATTTGCTATTAATTGTTGCATGAAAATGAAATTATCCACAGCTGTCAGACCCCAAACGGAGAGCAGGACTTCCTCCCACCGTGTCTAAGTTAATTATTCCAAAAAACAGAGTTTAAAAACACAACCAGAATGAAGAAACCTCAATATACATCAGATATGGATTTATCTTTTCAGACTTAAACGTTCATATGACATCAGTTTAACAGATAAAGAATCTCTTCCTCTCCGCTGTGAGCAGGATTTGAACCTGCGCGGGGAAACCCCATTGGATTTCAAATCCAACGCCTTAACCTCTCGGCCATCACAGCTGCTGAGGTTTGTGTTTGAATAAAAACCTGAAGGTGAGACTTAAAGGGAGGCAGGAGAAGAGATGGAGCTGGAAACACGGATGAGTGAGATGAGAAACTGAAGAGAGGACTGAAGTAATTTGGAGTAACCTTTATCTTATTGAAATTAAAAATACAGAGAGGAACTGGTTTTAGTCTTTGGATTCTTTTCAAACATAAGACAGAAGGACTTGCTACATGTTTTATTTTAATATACAGCTAATTCATTAGTTTGATCTTTTAAGCCAAGTGATTCTGCCAGTGTAAAATCGCTGTGAGCAGGATTCGAACCTGCGCGGGGAAACCCCAATGGATTTCAAATCCAACGCCTTGACCGCTCAGCCATCACAGCTTGATGTTTAATGATGTAATCAAGGAGCATCAAATGAATGTATTACTGGAAAATAATGGCAAACATGAAATAAATCAGGATTTTTCTGCAGCTTTTCATCAACACACATTGATCAAACAAACCGCTCTCCATCTGGAGGCAGATCTCAAATATGTTGGACCCTGAAGTCAAAAGTCGCTGTGAGCGGGATTCGAACCTGCGCGGGGAAACCCCATTGGATTTCGAGTCCAACGCCTTAACCTCTCGGCCATCACAGCTGCTTATCGTTTACTTAAATCTGAATTTAAAAAATACAGGTGGGATTTAAATGGTTGGCAAGGGAGCAAGATGAAGAAAAAAATGATTGTTGGAAAGAAGGAATTAATTGGGATGATAAAAGGTCTTAAAACAGATGAGACAGTCGAATTAGATGGGAGAAAATGATGGTTCTGTAAAAACTAAGAAGCATAGGTGGAATGAAAAGGGTTGTGAAAAAGGTTAAGAAGATCCTGATGATACCTGACAACATGGAGAGTTCAACTTTTTAAAATCTGTGCATCAATTTCAGAAGATTAAAACAAACAAAGGGAACAAACTGAGATTTGGTAAATGCAGGATAACATCTGTGAAAGTCAACAGATAAGAGTTTGTGTCCACTTTAGTTTAAGATTTTATATCTGTTTTGGATTCATGTGGAAAACACCGATTTAATTGCAACATATTATTTACTTAAACCTTAATTTACGTGACCTATCAGAGCACAAAGTCACTGTGAGCAGGATTTGAACCTGCGTGGGGAAACCCCGTTGGATTTCAAAACATTAACCTCTCGGCCATCACAGCTGGATGTCTTCATGTGTAATCAGGGAGCATCAAATGAATGTATTACCGGAAAATAATAGCAAACATGAAATAAACCAGGATTTTTCTGCAGCTTTTCATCAACACACATTGATCAAACAAACTGCTCTCCATCTGGAGGCAGATCTCAGATATGTTGGACCCTGAAGTCAAAAGTCGCTGTGAGCGGGATTCGAACCTGCGCGGGGAAACCCCATTGGATTTCGAGTCCAACGCCTTAACCTCTCGGCCATCACAGCTGGATGTCTAATGATGTAATCAAGGAGCAAAATATGAATGTGTGGAGAAATAAACGAGGGAAAATGAAGCCAAACTGTCTTCAACTTCAAGCCTGAAACTTTTAGATGCATCTCTGCATCAACACATCGGAGTCAAATGAGATCAGTAACAAGACTCTGGAGAACTTCACTGCCAACCGAGGAAGTGATTAGTCAGTTTGATTCATGTTGGTTGGTTGGATCAGTGGCTCATCTAAAAGTTACAAATGACTAACAGGAAAAGCAGCCCTGAACTCTTTCACACCAAATGAGAGCAACCAGAAAAAGGTGTCAAACTGTGTCTGGGCAGAAAACAAATCTAAACATCCATTTTCTTTACACCCTTGTCCCTGGCGGGGTCAGGAGGTGCTGGTGCCTCTCCAGCTGGCGTTCTGGGTGAGAGGCGGGGTCATTCTAGACAGGTTGCCAGTCTGTTGCAGGGCAAGACAGAGACAAACAACCATGCACACACCTAATTTAGAGAGACCAATTAACCTGACAGTCATGTTTTTGGACTGTGGGAGGAAGCCGGAGTACCCGGAGAGAACCCACCATGCACAGGGAGAACATGCAGCTCTATGCAGAGAATCGAACCCAGGACCTTCTTGCTGCAAGGCAACAGTTCTACCAACTGCTCCACTGTGCAGCCCCGTTACTGGTTCAGTGATTTATAAAGAAAGTTGTGTTTGCAGGGTTTTTCCTTCCAGCTCAGCTTCAAACAGTGGCGGGAAATTCTTCATAAATCCTGACATAACAATGTTGATTGTGACTAAAATACAAAAATAACCAATTTAATTTATGCAAAGTTTTTAAAGTTAGATGTTCGGTACCTTCATGCTTAATGTAACCACAGGTAAAGACACACAATAAGCCTCAAAATAATGTATTTATTATTGGTTTAGTCAAAAAATGCCTCCAGTTCACTGTGGAAAATCCAAATTTACTTTAAAAACCTGTCATGTTGTTGTTTTTCTGGTTCAGGGTGGAGTGATTTGGTATCAACCCTCAACAGACCCTCAAAATGCCGTGAAACTGCTGCAAATCCAGCGCAAGCTGCTGAAAAATCTAGTGAGTTTTTCCTTTTCCTCAAATGAAAAGTCACATTTTACACAGATACAGGTTTTAGAAATATAAAGTGATTACAGAAATACTTCACAATATATCGATACTCTGTGTTTTTATTTCACAACAGGGGAGACCAGTTTAGAGGTGAAAGAGAATCGAGAAGTGATTGGGATTAGTGACTTTTCCAGCAGATATCAGCCATCAGCAGCTTCCTCCAAACACGAGCAGAGAAATCCGCCGTTTCTGTTTGGAAAAGGTCGGCCGTGTTTCCAGAAGCCGTCATGTGGTAAAGCATCAGCCTGGACAGAGTCTCAGAGGAACGCAGTGGTGCGGCTCAACCAGTTACGACCCGGTTTGCTGTATGAGGTTGAGTCTAAAAGCGGACCTCTGCACGCCCCGGTGTTCTCTGTGGGAGTGGAGGTTGACGGTTTCCACTTTGAGGGTCAGGGAGCCACAAAAAAGCAGGCGAAGATGAGGGCAGCTGAGCTGGCTCTGCAGTCCTTCATCCAGTTCCCGAGCTTCTCTCAGACTCACACCGTCATGGAGGACTTTGATTTCACAGCAGATTCGTTCCTAGCAGAGTTCGAACCGTCGCTGCTTGAAAACTGTGATTTCCTGCACAACAAGACGACAAAGACGGAAATGTTTCCCAACGTCAACAAGAAGAGAAAAACTCCTAATTTCACCCTGGATTTAGTTTCCTCAGCAAGTCCAAAGAGGCAGCTGAATCCGGTGGCGATGCTCAACGAGCTGCGACCGGGACTCAGATACCTGAGTCAGGTGGAGAGAGTCCACGGAACGCCAGTGAGGAACTTCATCATGGTGGTCAGACTGGAAGGGAAGGTGTTTGAAGGTTGCGCTCACAGTAAAAGTCAGGCCAAGATTCAGGCGGCGGCTGCAGCCCTGCAGGCTCTTTGCAGCCTGAACCTGGAACCAGAGTGGAAACTGATCACCCTGCATGGAGGCAGGACCAAACGTCAGCTGCCTCAGGTAGGTACATCTGAATTCAAGTTTCTTTTGCTATTAAAACACAAAGTCTTTGTTAGTAAATATAATCTGTCACCAGGAAGCAGCCAGGGTATGTTAATACAGACAGTTAAAAACATAGATGTAGGAATTTCAACCTATTTTTCAAGAGGACAAAGTTAAAGACAAAGAAAGCACACCACGCCAAATCAGTGCAGGAAGAAGAGATAATAAGCAGAAAGTTGAATGTTAGAAACCTGCCTGCTTTTTTTATTAGTTATGCAGCATGCAGCGTTTCTGTTGAAATATGGCAAACCAAGTTCAAACACAATAATGTTGTTTGTTATTTAATTACAGTAAATATAACAGTAAATAAATTCTTTCTATGGCTCATAGCAATCTGGTGCCAATAGCCAAACATGACAACTGATTGGTGAGTTTACCATTTATTCTAGTCAGTGCTGGGTTTTATTTTGCTCCAGATTAAAGAGCAATTTAAATTGAAATAGCAACTTCTTTATTTCCTATTTACAATCATTTAGGGTTGAACTTTGTTTTGCTTAAAATATGGTTTAAGAAATTGCAAAGATTTATTTCTTAAAAAATAATTAAAAGTAGCAAGGTTGTAGAAGAAACCTCAGGGTGATTTAAAAAGACATTAAAGATTTATCAGACTTTATAAACAACCATGAAGAAAAGGAAATTTTGAGGAAGCCCTGCTACACTGCAAAAACACAAAATCTTACCAAGTATTTTTGGTCTAGTTTCTAGTGCAAATATCTTAGTACAGTTGAAATAAGACAAAACTAACTTACAATTACAGTAAATATTTGTTAAATCTTCCATTGGAAGATTTATAACATGGGGAAAATATCTTGTTATAAGTTAAATAATCTGCCAATGGAACTAGAACTTTTTCATCAATATTAAGGTATTACTGACTTTAAAAAATATTCTATATGTTGATGAAAAGTTACATGTAAGTTAGTTTTATCTTATGTCAAGTTTAGTAAGATGTTTGAACTAGAAATAGATAAAAATACTTGGTTCAGATTTTGTGTTTTTGCAGTGTAAATCCGTATATCGAAGCATTGCAGACACATTTTACTCACCTTGAAGCACAGAATCAACTTCATGCCATGATGTGAGTTTGACCCTCGTCTCTTCAACGTTCTCCGCTTTCCTAAACTGCCCAGTTAGATGAGTCTGAGGTGCATCGAACGGCAGCCAGACGGATCGTGTTTTGCATCATTTTGGCCCTGAGGATGGTGGACGGTGTCATGTCTGCTCCTCTGCAGCATCTAAACAGCTTCATTATGAGCTGAAATGTCCCTATTCTCATGCTGATTCCCAGAGGCTGAGGTGGAATGTGGCTCAAATGTGCAAAACACTGTCAAAAGCCAATGTGAAAATGGTGACTGTTTATGTGAAGGAGTGTTCATAACACTGACATAAACACGAAGAGTCAGTTTTCACTAAGTGTCATTTGGAATATAAAGCACACTTTTAATGCAAAGTTGCATTGAAAGAAACAAATGACACATTATGACGACATTTGTGAAGATTTGTTCATGTTCATAGCTGGTGTGATGCAGAGTTGGGTGTAAAAACTGTTCTCAAGCAAGAGCAGCAAGACTTCAACATATCTTTACTCAAGTAAACGTAAAGATCAAATTATCGGTTATTCAGTATTTTAAAATTACATCATCAGATGGACCAAAATATAAATTTAAGTGGAAGTTTTGGTATGTTAAGGACAAAAATTACAATAATTCATATATCAAGTATCAAAAAATAACAAAATCAGGCAAAATAAATTTTTCCAAATCAACAAAAACCTTATGAAACTTTAACAGAAGCTGCAGGTTTGTGTCTGTCTGCTGACTTTCTGGTTAAAACATGTTTGTTTTTCATTCAGTGGGTAGAAAATCCAGAATTTTTGCTCAAGTAAAAGTAAAAAGTACACCATGGTAAAAATGCTGCTAAAAGTAGATTTTTTCATAAAAGTTACTAAGGTAAATGTAATTGAGTAAATGTAACTAGTTACATGTTGCATAACATGTTTATGTCAGTCTTTTGCACACCACCAAGTGGATTTATATTGCTCATTTCCACTGGCTCAAACTGCACAAAGTGCTTCACAAAATAAATGAAAACAAGGAAAATACATAACAGTAGCACAACCAAATATATAAAAAAATTAAAAATGCAATAAACAACAGGAACAAACAAACAGTCAACTGTAACATGTATAAAGCCAGTTCAGCCTAAGTTTGGTGGTCTAAATGAGAAAAACTTCAAACGCTGCAAGCTTTGTGCAGCGCGTCCTGAGTCTGCTCTTTGTCCTGCTTCAGAGTCCGTCAGGCAGCGTTAATGAACATTACTGCAGCGCATTAGGGACGGAGCAGCAGCAGCAGACCAAGGAGACGCATGTGGAGCAGGAAGACGGTGTGAAGGGCAGAATGATCATCAGATAATTGTTTATCTGACAGAAAACACTGGAAAATATTGTTTTATTTACAATCACAAAATCTTATGTTTGGTTTAGTTTCTTCTCCAAATAGCTTAGTAAACTTGGAATAGGAGAAACTCATTAACATAGCTTTTCAAAAAGATATAGTCAATAATTCCTTAATAAAGATGAAATATGTTTCACTGCAATTTTTATAATAGCAAAAAAATGTCTTGTAATAAAATCTGTTAGTGGAGCTAACACTTTTTCATCAATATTAAGGAATTACTGACTTAAAACAAGCTCCTGTTTCTTCCTCAAAAGTTATGCATAAGTTAATTTTCTCTTATTTAGAATGCAATAAGATATCTAGAAACTAAATAAAATACTTGGTAAGATTTTGTGTTTTCAGTTTATGAATTAACTTCTTCCCTGTAAAACGATGAATGGTAAATTATTTAGGAATGACCTTTCAACCCTTCCCAGATTTATTGGCAGCCTAAGTTGCTTCTCATGTATTTTGTTAAAAGTGTACAGTTAATGATTTAAACTTTCACACTGCTGGAATGTTTCGATTTAGCATTTTTTGTTCAGGAACTGTGTTTCCAAAATGAGGCAGGCATCGTTAAAAGATAATACATAAAGTTTCTCAGTTTACAGTGATTCCGGTGGTCGGATTATAATAAATACATATTTGACCTCAAGAAGACAAGAACATGTTTTTTGTGCATGATCCTCTGTCAGCTGTAACATTTCTTCTTCTGCAGTTTTTTGCAGAATCAATCTACCGCCTAGTAAGAGAGAAATACTCCCAGCTCAGTGACGGCTGCTCCTCTTCCTCTCACGGCCGTCACAAGGTGCTGGCCGGCATCGTAATGACCCGAGGTGAGTGAAAACAAACGCAGGAATCTGAAATCTGATCCTGCAGGAGCTGAGGTGGAAGCTCTCACATCAAATTAACAGAATAATTTTTAAAAAATTATCTTCAGCTTTTTCTTCAGGTTGTCTTGGCTTCCATGTTTCTCTTTGATTCTTGGCATTTGGATTTTAGTTTTTTCTTTTGCTGTAGAGCAACTGTCCTCCAGTTGCTCTACAGAAAACTCAGAAAACTCGTCTGCAGTTGCTCTTTTTCATCTGATTCCATCAGTTTTGGTTTTTCTTTGCCTCGCCAACCTTTGATCATTAATGTTTTGCTACAGCAGTTGATTTTTTCTGACATTGTCATATTTCAATTTATGGTTTTCAACTGTGACTCACTTCAAATTTGCCAAATTAAATTTTAATACAGATTAGGTATTTACGTATTTGAAACAATTACCATAATATTACAAAACAACTAAAGACGTAATACTTTCCATCTTCCCACCTAAATAGAGTTCTTTGTCATTATATTTTTGCTAAAACAAATCTTTAAATGACGAGTATTTATATCGGCACCAGCTTCACAGAAAGAGACCTAAACTTACGGTCAGATTGGATGCAGAGCATCAGTGAACATCAGTTTTCAAGTTTTTCCACAGATCTTTTTTTGTAAGTAGGCCTGAACTTTGACTGGCCCATTATAAAAAGTTTTGCCCATCCCAGTCATGTGTTTTGTAGCATCTGACAGCTTTTCATCCAGAATTTAGCTCAGTCCATCTTCCCGTCAACTTTAACGTCTCTCAGCCCATATTGACCCCATTTTAACTCATTTTCCTCTTTCATTCTCAGGATTTGACCTCGGATCAGCCCAGGTTCTGTCTCTGGCCACTGGGACAAAGTGTTTGGACTCAGACAGACTGAATGAAGATGGTTGGACTCTGAGAGATTGCCACGCCGAGGTTCTCAGCAGACGGGCCCTGGTTCGGTTCTTCTGCTCTCAGCTGGAGCTGCTGCTTGGGTAAAATCTGTTTTCTTCCTGTCAGCTCAACTTTATCAAACACGGAGTTGGTCAAAGGTTTGGATTTGAGCATCAAAAAGTTAATATGATAAAGATTTAGTAAATCTGTATTATTTGAATTAATTTCTTGCCCTGTCTGTCTAGTTCATTTTACTATTTTTAGAAATTGTGGCGTACTCACAGACCAACATAACGCTTTAGATTATTATGCAGAGAAACTCGTATTAGTTTTTCCAGAGAAACTTCTTCTAGCTTATAAATTATGGAGCACTTATACTGTTTTGTTTGTATTTCTTTCTAGTTCATGTAAAGCACTTTGAAATCTCTTGTTGCTGAAAATGTTGTACAGTACAGACCAAAAGTTTGGACACACCTTCTCATTCGATGAGAATGAAAAGGTGTGTCCAAACTTTTGGTCTGTACTGTATATAAATAAAATTACCTTATCTATCTTACCAATATAAGTTTAGTTTATTTGTGTAGCACATTTCAGCAGCAAAGCAATTCAAAGTGCTTTACATCATAAAAATAGAAATAAAAGCGTCACACAGTCACCAATTTGAGAAACAAACATAACATTTTGTGAGTGCATCATAAAAATCATCACACATCATATATGTTCCAGCAGCTCTACACAGGTCTAATCTTTCACCTCTTAAATTTTGTTTTAGGTTGTAAAACGTAAAAGAATAAAAAAATCTTTTAGTTTTTTGTCCCCAAAGTGAGCGAACGGAGGGGCAGGACCCGTCGATATTCGTTCCAGATAAAGACTCGACTCACCGTTTCCGCCTGCGGGAGGGAATCCGATTCCACATGTATGTCAGCTTGTCGCCATGTGGAGACGCTCGACTCAACTGTCCGTACGAAACCGCACCTGCATGTGAGAAATCCCATTAAACCCATTAAGAAAAGGAATATGTCAAGTTTATTTGTCTAGAACATTTCAGTTCAAAGTGCTTCACATGATAAAAACACAGAAATACAAAGTCATCATGTTGGTTTCATTTATTATGGTTCTAAACAGGTGGGTTTCTAGTCTCAGTGTTTCAGCAGTTTTTCTTTAAGTGAGGAGAACGTAGAGGAAATGTTACGTCAGCAGTGGATGAGGCCATTTCGCTCTGAACTGGTTTCGCTCTCGGTCAGATCCCAGCAGGAGGTTTCGCTGCCACCTCAGGATGAAGGTGAATGGTGGCGAGGGAACTCTGCCTCTCGTCTCAACCAGAACCAATCAGAAATGGACCGGAATGTCGCTGGGTCAGCATGTCTGCATGGCCAGCATGTCCTGCACAGACAAAATTGCAAAGTAATTATATTCATTGTGTATTTTAATATTCTATTGCACCTAAATGTCCAGTAAAATAAAATAAAAACTGTTTTGATAGATGGAGTGTGACTGGCCTCCAGGGGGCGCTCCTTTCTCACCTGGTGGAGCCGATTTACCTGCACAGCCTGACAGTGGGCAGGCTGAGCCACACGGGTCACCTGGGCAGAGCCGTGACCCGCCGTCTGGCCCGGGTCAAGCACCTGCCGTCCCTCTACAGACGACAGCAGCTGCTCCTCGGCTGTAGGTTCACCTGAAGCAACGGTCATTTTTACAACACGCCAAACTCCTTAAACATGACACGGTCTGGAAACATGACAAGTTTCGACAATGGAGCTGCAGCACCATTGTAATGCCACAAGACAGACACACACAAATGCAAAAGCAAGTATATGAAGCCAAAACGTTGGTGATTCAGTGTGAATTTAAATATGGAAGCCCATTTCTGCCATGAATTAAAAAAAATAAAAGCCCAACAAGAAGTGATAAATTCAACTTTCAAAGAGACGGAAAGTCATAAAGTCGTAAATATGAAATTTACATTCATAATGACGAGATAGAAAATCGTAATTATGAGATTTAACATTACATTTATAAAATAGAACGTCAGGATTTCAACTTTTCTCATCCAAAGAAGCAATATTTTCTTAGACGCAAGATCAAATTAAAGAGGAATCTTATGGCAAAAAATAAAAAATATGCATCTCTTTTTAATAAAATCATCTCCAGTAACCCATCTTAGGAGCCACATATGTTTCATATAAAAAGACATTACAGCATGTAATGCGTGTGACTATTTCCACTGATTTCTTAAATTTTCAGAAGAACTGTGACGTAATACTTTTTCTTCTGTCTTGAAGATTTGGGCAGCAGAGAGGTTTGCCCAGCTGGAAGAGCAGGCGATGTTTGTGTGAACTGGAGTTTCGGTGAACAAACTCTGGAGGAGATCAGCAGCTCTACAGGGAGGAGCAAAGACTCAGGGAGGCCGTCACGAATATGCAGACGCTTCCTGTTCAGCTGCTGGCTGAGGCTGGAAAACAAGGTGATAACAGAAACTACTGCAGTTTCACTGAATGAACATTCATCTGATGCTCAAGATAAAGATTAGACTAAAAAAAACAAATAGTGAATTACTTGGTAATTATGAACTCTTCAGTCTGAGAATAAAATAATTAATAAAGTTTCAAGTTTCTGTCTTAGTTCTTTCTAAAATGTGGAGCATCCGGTGTTTAAAAGTGTTTCCTTGTTCCTTATTGTTCAGATTGACAAATTAAAGGTGAGAGTTGAAAGGCCTTTCATGACTACAGGACCTGACAGATTGCATTCTTTGTGATTCATTGGAAAGAGATCAGTTTGTTGATTAGTAGAAAGTCCCACATTGACAGTAACTGAAATGTGAAAGAGAGAAAATAGACGACATCCTGAGAGTCATGCAGTCACATGCAACAGTGTCCACCGGAAGCCAGAAGTGGGATTGACTGTAAATTTGGTCATAATGACAAAAATTGGGCTTTAGATTGTAGCTAAAACAGTTTTAAATTTGGTTACAACATTATCCCAACCTTCAGAGTCAGAGTCACCTGGATCACAGAGCAGGTATCCTTCTAAGTAACACTCACATCTGGTTGGCTTAAAATCTAAGTCAGAGTTCTGTAAACCTAAACAAACAGCATAAACTACTGAATCATTAAAATGTTGCTTCTTACTTCTTAAAACTTTATTTATTTTTTCATAAACATGGGAAAGGAAGAATTGAAAGACGTAGTTTTCAGTAACAAGTCCTGATTTTATGGAGGAAATTGGTGTCTAACCAACCCTGTCTCAGCTGACGATTTTTAGTAGAAATGTCAGAAATAGAAAGGTTCATTATTGTCTCACACTGGAGAAATTCAGCATGGAGAAGCAGCATTTAATCTTATATTTATTCTATCATGTAAACGGCCATGTTGCTGAAATGTGCTTTACAAAGAAACTTGTCTTGAGTTACATAAAAACTCCTGACAGCCTGTTACTGCTGGGAAAAGTTGTTTTCTCTGGACGTTACAGGTGCGTTGCACAAGATCGCTCATCATTTTATGCGTCAGTTGGTAACTTATGAACAGGCTTGTTTGTTCTTGGCAGTGATACCTTCAGGCATTTTGCTGCTTTGGCAATTACTGAAGAATGTAATTCCAGAGAACGCTTGAAGATTCCTTTACCTCTTTTTAAAACTGGAATAAAATTCTCTCTGCTGAAATTTGTGATTGAGTTGGTTGAGTCAAGAGCACTGGAAGTTACAATCAAAGCCTCAATCAGAAGGTGCTCAGAGAATAATAACAGAACAGAAGAAGAAAAATAACAACTAAGCTCTTTTTGAAGGAATAAAGTGAGGAGAGAGCTCTTGCTTTCCCAGTCAGTTAAAATTACGTGAATGGATAATGTATGATCCACCACCATTATCTACCCTATGAAGCTCTTCTGAATTGTTGCTGTTAAGCTCAGTAAAATTGTCTAAGTAGGTTCAAATACTTGTCTGAAAGATCTGCAGACAAGAAGACAAGTTCAGACAAGTATACTTGTCTGACACAGAAAAGCTCATGATAAGCCATCTATACTTTATTTCTTCAAGAAGATATAAGCCGTCTCTTCCAATTCAAGAGTCATCTAAAAGCCTCTTACCTATTTCAATATGTGTTGACTGACCTGGGAGATGTACGGCTTTACGGCTGTTTCCCCCTTTTCTGTTTGTAGGTGGATATGTTTGAGGGTGGGACTAACTTCAAAAGATTTTTGAATTATGTTTTTGGTGACTTTGGAAACTAGTTTTTAGCAACTAGGGTTCAATAACCATCAATATAAAGTTTCAGAACATCGTTTGGTCATTTGGTGGATGAGCAAGATGTACCTTGTTAGCTCACCTGGAAATGGCTTTCTAGGCCATTAGTGATGGCTTTCATGGTCTAGAAAGCCTAAATGATGGGCCATCATTTAATGATGGGCTAGAAAGCCATCATTAAATGAAAATACAAAATGTAATTTATCTTAAAATACTTTCCTTACCTTTTGGGTTGATCAGTTGAACAGCAGAATCGGCCATCTTCAAACCCAAAGAAGTTCTAATGCTACCACTGTCAACATTAGAAGGCACATGACTGACTAAATGTCTCTTCAAATTTATAAGGACAGTGAATTTCTCAGTTATTCAATAGTATTAACAGTCCTCAGTAAGCTACTTTCTTCTTCTTCTTTTACAGCTAAACACTCCGGTTTTGGGTCCTGGAGCCACCACAGCGACTTATCCTGCATCCAAGATGGCTGCTGGGGGCTACCAGAAGGCAATGCAGCAGTTTAGCAATGCTCTGCAGGATGCAGGTCTTGGTTTATGGCCCAGGAAACCTCAAAAAGTTGGTTACATTAGTGTTAATGTGTAAACCATGCAGCAAAGTCTCACTAGGTAGAAAAAGTAAGGTTCTGAGAAGCCTGACATGGACACAAAACAAGTATTGTGTTATAATCTGCAAAGAGTTAGAAAATAGATTAAGTCGAAGAAAAAACTTTGACTATTTTAGTGAAGGTTAAGTTTTCTAGCTTTGTTTTAACAAACTGAACAATGTCTCTGGGAAATAATCCTGATCTGTCGTCTTGATGAAAATGACGAGTCATGGTCTTGTACAGATTCTCCTGTGTGAAAAGTCTTAGTTAAATAGGTTGTGTCCATCAGTTCATTAAAAGTTGTTTTGGATGAATCAGTGTTTATATTTTTATTTTGATCTTCAGAGTTCCTCAGTCTTAAACTGAATCTCAGCCCTGAGCTGTTTGTCTGCGTGCCACCCAGGAGGGTAACATAGGAGAGATCGTGCGCAAACCTCTTTCTTCGCTGGTGGAGGAAGGTTGTTTCTGGAACTGCAGGACCTTTGGATATCAAAACTATGCAGGCGACTGTATTGCACTGATCGATCAAAGGAATATATCTTGATCATGGTTTGCTCAGAATTCTGCAGAAGGAACCTTATAACTGCAGGTTCTCCGAGGCTGTTGTTGAAACCACACTGAGGGAGAAGCATAACAGCTGATGGTTGTTCCAGACCTGAGAAACGCAGCTTCACCGAGTCTGGCCACCTGCTAGGCAGCACCGCTGATACCAATTTGATCACTGACAGTGTAGTAACACAAGTTTGCCTGTCCTTGGGTACAAACAGGGCACAGAGCCTGTGCTATCAACAGTGTATCAATAGCACAGACTATCGCTACACTGTTGTATTGATAGCCTATTTATAGGCTATCAATAGTTGTATTGATAGGCTTGATAAAAAGGGTCATATTTAATTATGTGACATGCGCTTCCTCCATTTAGAAAAGTTTTATTGTCATGAGTTCTAGGCTTTGTGGTGAGGATGGACACAGTTGAACACAGGTTGTGATGAAAAGTGATAGTTTTAATGATGAACACAAAGAGTGAACAGAAATCCAGGCAGCACAGGTGAGCAGTGAGGCTAGGAACTCAGGCACTGATAGCACTGGAACAAGTCAGCGATGAACAATGATACCGCAGTAGACACACGACAAGGATTCAACAGGGAGCAGGGGACACAGGTGAGGTTAAACACACAGAGAGTAATCAGGGAACACAAAACACAGATGGGAACAATCAAGGACAAGACACACAGATACAGGGACTAGATAAACCAAAAACAACACAAAAACCTAAAACCTCACATTCAAGCTAAAGATACAGGCAGCTCTAAATGCTAGATATTTTAAACATGGCTTTTTTCAATGGCATAGTCCACCGCAGCAGGTTAATGACATTCATAAACAGCTAATATTGTTACTTACGATGTTCCAAACTTAAAGGAATCTGATTAAAAAGCAAAACAAAAAGATTCCATTTTGTGAGTGGTTTGCCATTTTGGTACTCCAAATTATTAAATTATCAATGTGGGAACCGATAAATAGATTAAGAATCAAGATTGAATGGGTTAATCAGTCAAAAATTGATGAGACATTTTGTTGCCGTTTTGTCTTTTCCATTGTACAGTAAAGTGTTTATTTTGTCAATGTGCCACTGGCGAAATCTTTCAGTGCAATCCTTGATCTTTGAAAATACATGTTCATACTGGACTGTAATTTTATTATATATCATTTTAACGGTTATGATTTTGGTGTATGAAGAATACACAGAATATTTTTAGTGTAGAGGATCCTCCTGGCTGGCTCGCCAATTTGTGTAATCTAAGCTATACCTCACACATAGGTGGGCACGTATGTTTGGATTTCAGACCAATGTTGTAGTTGCAACTAGTCTAATGTTGTAAATTAAAAAGAATAAATATGATAAAGTTATTGTGCACTTTTACAACAGAAAGTATCAAAGTTTAGCTTTTATTTTTCTCCTCATTCTTTACCATCCCTAAAGGGTAGTCTAAACAGTTTCAGTTTGTTTATATGTGACTGTCGCCAGTTTTATGTGATGTGGTTATGTTAGCAGCAGCAGTGAACAAGTCAATAGATAAAAGAGATAGAGGAAAACACAGAATCCATAACATCAGTCAGTCAAGTCAGTTTGTTCAACAGTTTATTTGTCAATTTCAATGAAATCCTAAAATGTTATCTTAGTTCAAAGCAAGGCAGGAAGCGGATCCAGCAGTCCCAGGTCTTATTTTGAAACCTGGAGTTCAGCCAAACTGAACAATGTCTCTGGAAAACAATCCTGATCTGTTGTCTTGATGGAAATTATGAGTCATGGTCTTGTACAGATTCTCCTGTGTGAAAAGTCCCAGCTCTTCTTTTGAAACCTGGAGTTCACCACCTCCAATCCCAGCTTACCAAGGTCTAAATGTTTTATCTTTCCACTCTGATAAAAAGCTACCTGCTAACACTAAGAATCCCTGCCTTTTAGGTAAGACTTAAACCTGGCAAGAACTGTACAACTCAACTCTGCAGTCACTTTAATAATATGTCATGAATGACAGTTTCAATTGCTGCACTGAGGTTTGTGGTTCATTCACAGTACATATTTATGTGGATCTCATTAAACACTTTGACACTGGCCGTCTCAGTACTGTGGTGAGCACAGAAACTGAACTGAAAGACGTCATGCATAGTGATGAAATCATTGACAATGACTAATTTTTCTGGAGAAGAAAAAATGGACAACCAAAACAGGGGTCAGAATGCAGTGTCAGTCATATCTTTAACTTTTAAATATCAAATTATATTTTTGTTCTTTATTTAATGCAGTCTGTGGGGTCACATCTCAAAGCATCATGCTTCAGAAACAGGCAAGACTGTCAGCGGGTCTGGTAAAAACAAACTTTATTGAAAAACATGTCTCTCTTTAACCACAGTAGCTCCAGTTTATCCACATTCTTCCTTTAGACTTGACAGTTGAAGGTGGGTGTTACCATTATGCAAATTAGTGTAAGGCTTGAGAGTCTACATTCTTCTGAAGGAATAAATGCTCAGAGCACATTTTCTGGAAGTTAAACTCACCCAGTCACTGTGACTGAGAGCAGAAATGGAGCAGAACAAGCTGGACCGAGAAACTTTCTCCTGTTCAATCTGCCTGGATCTTCTGAAGGATCCGGTGACGATTCCCTGTGGACACAGTTACTGTATGAACTGTATTAAAAGACACTGGAATGTGGAGGATCTGAAGAGAATATACAGCTGCCCTCAGTGCCGGGAGACATTCACACCAAGGCCTGCTTTGAAGAAAAACATTGTGTTTGCAACTGTAGTGGAGGACCTGAAGAAGACTGGACTCCAAGTTGCTCCTGCTGACCACTGCTATGCTGGACCTGAAGATGTGGCCTGTGATTTCTGCACTGGAACAAAACTGAAAGCCATCAAGTCCTGTTTAGTCTGTCTGGCCTCTTACTGCGAGAAACACCTTCAGCCTCATTATGATTCAGCTACATTTAAGCAACACCATCTGGTGGAGCCCACCAAGAACCTCAAGAAGAACATTTGCTCTAAGCATGATCATGTGATGAAAATGTTCTGCCGCACTGACCAGAAGAGTATCTGTAGCTTCTGTTTAATGGATGAGCATCAAGGCCACGACACGGTGTCAGCTTCAGTAGAATGGACTGGGCGACAGAGAGAGCTGAAGAAGAGAAGAGGAAACATCCAGCAGAGAATCCAGGACAGAGAGGAAGATGTGAAGCTGCTTCAACAGGAGGTGGAGGACATCAATCACTCTGCTGATAAAGCAGTGGAGGACAGTGAGAAGATCTTCACTGAGCTGATCCGTCTCCTCCAGAAAAGAAGCTCTGATGTGAAGCAGCAGATCAGATCCCAGCAGGAAACTGAAGTGAATCAAGTCAAAGATCTTCAGGAGAAGCTGGAGCAGGAGATCACTGAGCTGAAGAGGAAAGATGCTGAGCTGAAGCAGCTCTCAAAGATAGAGGATCACAACCAGTTTCTCCGCGGTTACAGCTCATTGTCAGTATTTAGTGAGTCTACACTCTCATCCAGCCTCAATATTCATCCTCTGAGATACTTTGAGGATGTCATAGCATCTGTGTCAGAGCTCCAAGTCGAATTACAGGACATCCTGAGAGACCCATGGAGAGGAAGCTCACTGAGTCTGTCTGAAGTGGATGTTTCACTGTCTGAACAAGAACCAAAAAGCAGAGCTGGGTTTTTAAGACATTCATGTGACCTCACACTAAATCCAGACACTGCAAATTCATGGCTGGTACTATCAAAAGGGGACAGAAAGGTGAAAAGGATGGGTGAACCTCAGTTTCTTTCTAGTCACCCAGAAAGATTCACTCATTGGCGTCAGGTACTGAGTAGAGAAAGTCTGACTGGATGTTGTTACTGGGAGGTGGAGAGGAAAGGGAGAATTTATGTAGCAGTCGCTTACAACAGTATGATCAGAGCAGGAAGAAGTAATACAACTTTATTTGGAGCTAATGACAAATCATGGGCATTAGATTGTCATTCACACATTTTTAAATTTGGTCACAACAACATCTGGAAATCCATCTCAGGTCCTCGTTGCTCCAGAGTGGGAGTGTACCTGGATCACAGAGCAGGCATTCTGTCCTTCTACAGCGTCTCTGACACCATGACTCTGATCCACAGAGTCCAGACCACATTCACTGAGCCGCTACACGCTGGGCTTTGGATTGGTTTTGCATGTTATGCAGAGCTCTGTGAACCCAAATAGACAGAATCCACAAAATTATGTGAGTTTCAAGCAGATTTTTAATTCTCTAACAGATTTTCTTGATTGTTTTTGTTTTGTGTCTAAACTAATCAGACATCAATAGTCAGAGATTGTCAGGACTTGTGTGTCTTCAAACCTGATGTCTTGGTTTTGTTGAATTTGTTTTTTTTTTTTCTACATACATCTCTAAAACAGCTGATTGACACAAGACTATTTGCTATCTTTTACTCCTTGTTGCTTTTAGTGGCAAAGACTGTGAACTCAGTAATAAAATGACAAATTATTCCTCTGGTTGAAAAAGTGAAAAAATTTTTTTTTTTTGATTAAGATTTTGTTTTGATACATTTTGTTGAGTCCTGGCAGAGATGAGACAACAGATATAGTCTCTGGGGAACTAGGCTGATTTCATGTCTTGTTGATTTTTAAAAGGAGAAACTTCAGAGAAAAAAAAGCTGTCATATGTCTTCATTGGTTAACTCTGTTAGTGAGAGGATGCTGCCCCCTACAGGAAGATTGTGGTTTTACATGGCATTGAATCTAGGGTTGTTATATATTGATTTATTATTATTAGTCATATGGAAGGAATGTGTTTCAATCACTGTAAATAAAATTCCAAATTAATTATTTCTGTGGTTGTTTTTTGTGTCTATAAATATAAAGTCAGATTTAAAAGTTGTTTTTTATTTGTATTGATAATAAAATCTTCATCAGCCATCTGTCCTTGCCATAAAAAATAACACCAAGTCAGTTTTGCAAGTAAATACAACAAAATGTTCCAACATCAGCAATTGTGATGAAGCAGATGGATTTATATCAAATATTAAAAAATATATAGAGACAAAGTCAAACATAAAACAAAGATATAAAGAGTAATAAAATAGCTGCAGCAGAGCTGATAGGCAATGTAAAGAAACTTATAAGAAATTATCAATAGCTCTGGTTGACAAAGCTTCATTGTAAAAATACAGTAACATGGTTTGCCATAATACAGCATAATGTTTTGAATTGCAAAATTAAATCTGACCATTTTCACTTAATTGTCTATGTATAAATTATTGGTAAAAGGATTTTTCAGAGGGAGAACATTTGCAGTCTTGCATATAGAGTAAAGAAGAGGTCTAAACACACATCCAGAAATGATTTTTGACTCATTACAGTGACATTATCATTTCTACCAAAATAAAACAATGTAAATTAAAATGTTCCTTCCTGTGTTTGTTTTAAGATATGTGCAATGTGAATAGTTATTTTTAAGTTACAAAAGTTTCAGCAATCATTTCCCACAGACGCATTCAGTTTGGTGTTGAGTTTAGGGACATCAGTGCTGGAAAAATTGCTTTTCAATTGTAACCGAAAGATGGTCCTGTTGTGCTGCATGTAATTCACAATCAATGGAGACAATGTTCAAATAATACGAAAGATAAATATAATAAATATTTTAATGTCAATTTAAAGCTAGGTAAATGTAGTATAGTTGTAGACACATTAGTTAAAAAACAAGTGACAGATATCCTTGAAGAATTAAAGGTGGAAATAAACACTGACTCACGTCCCCACAGGTATTATTAGAATATAACACATATGAGGATATTAAGACTAAGAAACAAGCACTAAAACAGCTGAAAATAAATTACTGTAGAAACTATTATTCGTTCATATCTGCTCTATAAATGAATGTATTTTTGTTTGTTTCTTTGTTTGTTTTTTTGCCACGTTGCGGTTCCACTCCAGTCCAGCAGGGGCAGTAAATGGACCAATCAGCTACTTTGTCTCACTCCCGGCGGAAGTAAAACAAAAAGGCTTCAGCAGCAACTTGTGTGGACTCGGCTGGAAAACGGTTGTGCTGTATCTCAGCTGAATATTTAATTAAACATGTCTTCAGTTCAGCATCTGAGAGAGTTTATCAGAGAGCGACTAACTGCTGCTGCTGAAGAAATCTTCACAGAGGTTGAGAAAACCATCGTCCGCTACGAGGAAGACATTAAACTGCTGGGAACTTACTGGAAACCTCAGATAAAACTCACCAGAATCGGTAAGAAGTAACGGAAGCCGGTTAGTTCAGGCTCCGAATATCAAAGAGAAAATAATAATGAAATAAAATCAAGCTTTTGATTGTTGTTTTTCCCCTGTTACCTGGACGTTACTGTTAGCAACGTCCAGATGCTAGCTTGCATCAAGTCATTAACTTGCAGGGACAATTAAATAAGTATTTTATACTTGTAGTCAAATTCATATTATTTTAGGAGTTTAAATGATTGGCTCATTTGATACTAAGTAAACATTCATATTTTTGAAAACTCATAAAATGCACATTTTAATTTGATTCAGAAATGTCTTATTGATCCCAAGAAGAAATTATATGTTGTTGTAATAACTGCGATAGCCTGTAAGTGAAGACACTGCTGTTGTATTGCAGTCTCATGACGAGGATGCTCAAGGCTTGAGCATATATATAGAAATCATATATATATGATTTTTATATAAAGTCCTTCTTTGCTCCATCATCTCCAGTGGTTCCACAGTAGTCCCGAAAACAGAGACAGCCATCTTTAAGAGAGAGAGATAAAAGGGAAAAAAAAGCAGTATTAAATCTTTTTAGGAAATTTGTTGTAAATCACAAGTGTTTTCTTTTTCTTTGCTTCCAGTTTTCATTCTAAAATAATCCAGGTCATTGTTGAGTAACATAAGTCTTATTTGACCAGAGCATATTAAGTACTGTAAAGGAGCAGAATAGCCCTTTAGTCAAACACCAGATCAGATGCTAACTTCAGCATCGTTCAGGATTCCAACACATGAAACAAAACCATTCAGTGCCTCAGAGCAAAGTAGGATTTCTTTGAACCAGGGGTGTCAAAATTACAGTCTTTCAGGGTTTATTACCTCCTGGACTCTAAACTAATGTCACCATCACATCCTGCTGCCTCAGATAATAACCTGTCACAAAACTTTTAAAGTGGACACGCTAAACACTGTAGATGTTACTATGGTAACCAGTGAAGCAGGCAGCTATTCAGTGCGTAGGAGACTCCATAGGTCCAGACATTGTTCAGCGGATGATGCTGAAATCTACATCTCAGGTTTTGCTCCATGAACGTTTTGCTAAATATTCTTAACTATTCAGATCTTTATTTCTAAACAAATCTCTCTCTTTGTTCCTACAGACCAGCCACAGCAACATGTCTGCAACAAAGAGGAAGTTCAGACTGACCCACAGATTTGTAACCAGGAGCAACCCAGTCTGTTACATATCTGCTGGAATCCCCACATGAAGCTTAACAGAATCGGTATGAAGCTCTGAGCTTTCAGTGAAACTGGCTCATCACTGATGAACCAAAATCAATGCTGGATCTCTGAGAAAGATCCTTGTTATTTGTAAAATAAAATCAATCTACAAAACTTGTGGTGCACTGTGCAGATGTCTGACCATAATAGACACCACACACACA
>CAEFZX010031626.1:0-97361 GCA_903066825.1 Alfaro cultratus
TATATATATATATTTTTTTTTTTTCTATGGGGTTTTTCTTACACTGAAAAAATGCTTATTCAAAGTGAGATTATGCTACTTAGCATGAAATTTGCTGAGCTACAGATGCATCAGTTGTTATAATGTTACAGCACCAACCACAGTCCTGCTACAAATGCTTCAAAACTAAATGTTAAGGCTCGACATTCCCAACAAGCAGAAGTATGCATTGAATAAAATAAACATTCAGTTTTCTAGTCGCTTGACTCGAACCTGCTTAAAGCTCTGTGTTGCTTGGCAGAGAAGCCACACATTGATTCATTCAAACCGCTGCGTGGGACAGAAAATAAAATTGCCCAGCAAAATAACTCAGCAAAATCACATCTTTCAAACCAAGATGGAATCCGAAAGCAAAATGTATCAATTCCCCTGGCGAAAACACTGTGGTTTTCTTTCCCTTTTGCTTAAGTTAGACTTGAAATCTCTTTTACACGTCAGAGTAAAACAGCTACATAATATAAATACTAAATGCTGTTTCTTGCTAAGCAGAAAAAGCGACATATTGCATCTGTGTCGACAGACATAAAACAATAAAACATTTAAAAGTACAGCTAAATGCATTCCTACTACACATTTTCTATTAATGATTGCTTTGCATACAACAAGCTATCATGAAAACCACTTTATGACATTTTTAATAGCTATAAGTCACTGCATTAGCATGTACCTGGAGTGCCTTAAGCTGTCCTTCTTGTTTTTAGCATTGCAGAGCATGCACTCGCAGCCTACAGCGTGAGGCCGAGGGAGGGAGATATCCTGTTTTAGCAGCATGGTGAGGATCTCATAATTATTTCTGTGTGCCGCCAGGATTACAGGAGCCACATCCATGGTGGTGGAGTACTCTGGGTTCTGGATCCGCTGCATCAGTTTCTGAAAAGCACAGCAAACAAGTATTAAAAACTAAAAAAAAAAAAAAAAAAGACCTGCTCTGGTACTCGGTTATTTGAGTCTGCAACGATGTTTTAATCACCTGCAATAAGAGGGGACTTACAGCGATAGAGGGCTTGGAGGAGCGTCTTGGTCTGTGGTTGAGGAGGATGTCCACAGCACCCACAACCTCCGAGTCTATGGCCACAAGCAAGGCATCTGTGGCCTTCCAGAAAAACATAATTTTAGAAAAAAGAGGGGGAAAACCCCCCCAAAAAAGCAGGTAAGTGAAAGAAAATGATAAAGTGCTTTGCTAAAGTACTCACACATTTACCAGCTTTTCACATGTAGCCTACCTATTTGAAAAATACCGCATTTAAACTGGTTGCAGAAAATTTCCAAACATTGCCAAAGGATTTTAAGAAGATCTAGGCCTGGACTTTGATTAGACATGAAATTGACCTAAGAGAGTATTATTCCAAAGACGGTTTGGTATCAGCCATTTGCAAGTTAAATATAAAGGGCGAATAACTACCAAAAAAGAATAGTTATTCAAGCACATTAATGTTTGTGTTAAATAGGATCTATTTAAAATGTGAACTGCAACGTAGAATATACAAAGAACTCCCAGTATAAATTCAGTGACCTGCAAAACAACATTTGCAGGTCACTGTATCCTCATTTCTGACATACCTGGCAGCCGTGCTCGAGCAGAAGCTGCAGGATGTCCAGGTTTTCGTTCTCGATAGCGATGGTCACCGCATCCCGGCCCAACACATCCACACAGTTGACATTGAGCTCCCCGTGGCGGTTCTCCTCCAACAGCTTCTTCACCATGTAATAGTCACCTAAGAAGACAAAATTGTTCATAAAACTCACAAGTGGCTTTCAAGTGATTTTTTCGAAGATGTTTAAGGAGACGCCTCCAGACCTCAGCAGTAGTTACAAGGAGAGTGGTGAGACAGAACAGGAAGCAGCCTCCTAAATCTTTGCTTAACAATAACATCTCCCTCAAAGCAGAGTAACAGCTTCTCCGCTGTGTTTACAGAGGCTTTATATGGTGAATTTGTGAACTTATCAATGACTGGTTGAGGATGCCCATGCCTCTGTGCTATTTGACCTGCGTTTAACTCATCAGCTTCATCTCCTTGTTAGGAGCTGTGGAGATTCAGCAGATGAATCCTGTAACATGCAGACAGTTACACATCTAGGCCCCCTACTGCTGGTCTGACTGCATCACTGCAGGTAAACACGAGCTTCTAGGACATTAAAAAAGCCTAACGTAGCTCAAAAGGGGGGTTAAAAGATGGGCGCACCTTTCTCGCATGCCAGCAGGAAGAGCTTCTCGTCCAACGTCGTCTCCTCTTTTACTTCTCTCACGTCTTTCAAGGCCAGGAATTTGTCGGGGGAGGAGGTGTCCGTGCCCTGGTACAGAGCTGCCATTACGACGGAGAGCGAGTACGGCCAAGCACTGATGTGCATCCCACTAGAAAGCTGCGACCATCACACAAGAAAGCCCGTCATCATCATTGTCACTATTATTTGTGGCTGGACAGTGGAGGAATCCTTCCCGAAGCGAGTCGCAGCGGAACGGGGGCAGGTTTACAGCGTCGTCATCAGGAGAAATCTTCATGTGTGGTCAACACACTCCGAGGCGTTGCATTTGCTTTAGTGCGTCTAAATACAACCTTCCTCTACCGACTATCCGACCTCAGACTCGATTAAACTGGATTAACAGAGTCAAATGTCTGCTTACGCCAAGAAAAACAAAACTGACATTCCTTTCGCCGTGTTTACACGCGCCATCTTCTGTCCCACATCGCAGGTTTGCTGCTGGGATCTTTTTGGTCCTGATGCTGCTGACGAGGACGCTACTGCGCATGTTTCCTCCTCCGAGTCTCACGCTCTTCCTTCGTGCACGCGCAGCGCCGTGTGTGACTCAGAATTACGTAACGGTGCTGCTTTGTGTACTGTTTGTGCTGACCGTAAAGGCTGTGCAGAGACGTTATCTGTTATGCAGCAAAAAGCGCACAATGCTGCAAGTTATTTCCAGAGCTTTGCTGCAGTATTTATGCACCTTGCATTTATTTGCACTTTGTACTGTTAAACATCAAACCATCCTTTTTTATATACTATTCGGAGTATATGTACCTGCTATTATGTTGTGCATATATCATGCAAATATTTTTCTAAAGTTGCTCTTTGATTGCAACGTTTGATTTATTAGGTCTGTTAGAGGCATTTCTATGTAATATTGCCTGCATTTCATTACTTCTTGCTCAAAACATGCTTTGAGTTGTCCGACAGACCTTTCACAGTGACTCCTCACAACAAAGGGTGAAAATATTCTAGAAACAAAAACAAGCATTTTCTTGTCTTTTTAAAAATTTTTTACTATTATTTTTTGGTGGGAGAGGCATTGTTTGGTGACCCTGAAAAAATCTAATTGAACTTTTCACAGCTTTCCTTCAGCAAAGGCAATTTATTATTTTTTATTTTTATTTTTGCCATTCTTTAATAATGGACAGTTTTGTGGGGTGCATGGGAAATATGTCAACAGATACTTTCACTTTAGGTATGGATGTTTTTAGCTCCTCTTGTTTGTTGCTTCCGTGAATAATGTTCTCCTAGCAGGGCCTGTCAATTTAGATGGTCAGAAATTATTTGCTAGATTTGCAGTTAGATGATATTCTTTTCATGATGAATTACAAATTACCTATACAGGAAACACTGCAATGGAGGCATCGGATTGCCTTGATCTGAGTATCTTGTATCTGTATCTATAAACTAAGCAATAAAGTAATTTAAAAAATGGATAAAGCAATGCTTCTTGCAGTGTGCTAAGTTTAGAAAACTGTTTTATTTACATTCCTCTCCAACTTCATTCCATACCTGCCTAGTGAGTTCCTTGATCTTTACTGTTTTTTAACAATGATGTCTAACAGATCTTTAAACCATCTTCACAAAACCTGCATTTATATTTTGATTAATATACATCCATACTTACATACATGCATTCTTTTTACTGTACAGATGACTTTGTTGTTTGAAATGGAATTCATTTCATGGTATCAGAGTAAAAGAGACTGAACACTTGCCAAATGTTTATGAGTAAAAAAGCCCAAAAACAAACAAAAAACATGTACCATTTAATCTTGATCTTTTGAAAATACATTGAACTCTGGTTGTAGCTTAAAAGGAGGTCAAAACATTGATAGAATATAAATAATTTTTGCTAGAATCAGTATTTCAGCACATTGGGATTGAAATCGTATCAAAGTTTATGTCTGGGTTTTTCTTTGCATTATATTCAGTGGCCAGTAATGGAGGCTTAACTGTGCAATAGATATGTTTGGACAACTATTTGCAAAATTAATTATATCTAGACTGATGGAGTCCATGCCAGGCCATAATGGAGCAGATGTGGAGTTTTCCACCAGCATGTCAGAACACTTACAAACATCTTTAGATATTTTACCAGAGAGAACTCAGGAAGTTGTGATTATTTTGCAGTTTAACAAAATAGTGCTAGTAGCTACAAACATAAAAAGTTCTGTCAAAATGAAAGCCTGGTAGGTAGTTGGGTAAAAAGAAGATTTTAAATGAAATTCAGACTCAATCCCTTAAAGTGATTTGATAAGAAGCAGTTCCTTGACAGGCCTATGTGTGCTATTGGATAAAAAGTAATTATTTATCCTGCACATTTTATTTGTTCTATATGCAAAGTAAACTCAGAATTTATCAAACTGAATGGTTGATATATTGATTCAACATATCCTCTTTTTTCTAATTTGACATTATTTATTGACTTCACCTTTTATTTGCCACTACTTATGCTGAAAGAAAAAATAAATTGAATGAAACGGTAATTTAAAAAATCACTACATTGAAATAGGCCTATGTCTTAAATTTCTGGGGGGTTTATATAAATTAAATGCATTGCATTGATTGTGTTACTGTGAGGGGTGAATACGCCGTTATCCACCAGAGGGCAGTCTGTTCAAAGTTTTTAGAAAATCTGCAAACATTTCTAACTATACTACCGATGAAGCATGTGTCATATTCTTGCGGTCATATTCTTGCTATTCCATTGTGATGGCTATTTTATATGTAACCAAAAAATATTAAATGTAGTGGATCAAAAGAATGTTTTGAATTTTAGAAAATATGAAAAACCCATGTGGCCATTACAGATGGGCAAACTTATGATTGGGGTTAAAGGATCATTTCACTCAGTGCTCCCCCCCTCCCCCTGGCTTGTTAATGCCAGTAAAGGTAAGCTTCTTAGGAAAGACGAATTTCAGCTAGCAGAGGGTGAAGCTTTAAATTTCAGTAAGATGTTTGCCACTTCCTCGGGAAAACTGACAGATGTCTTTACATAAAACCAAACAAAACAAAGAAAAAATCCTACAACTGTTTCATTTAAAACCTGTGTATTTACGCAATTACAGGAGAGGCCACATATTCTCTCTGATGTATGTATGTTTGCTTTTTAGTTAATACAATATATCATCCTTTTTGATTCCATATGTGTACATACATTGTCTTTATATTAAGATACTAACTGTGTAATTATTTAAAGTTTTAAATTTAATTTAATTTTTGTCATTATTCTTTAATGTGTGTGTTTTTGTGTTCCATTTGCTGCTGATACACTAAGATTTTATCACTACCACACTAACGTCTCCAGTCAGTAGTCATAATGTTATGCCTGAACAGATAGAAAAAAAAAAATCCCGAGACTGAAGTGGTGGAAACATGCACTTAATCAGGGATGCTGAACCCTCCCAACAGACAAGTTTCCTATCTAATCTACATAAAAGTAGATGAAATAGAACAGCTATTGTATTAGAGTATGGATTTCAGTACACGATGTGATGTGGACCACAATAGGGTCGTGAAATAATGAAGAGCTGCAAAGCGCTCTCTCTTGAGCTTTTTGTATCTATAAAGGCAGGATGGGTGGAGACCTCTCTGGCTTATAATAAAAGCTTTCACTATGAGCCATCTCTGCATAACATAGACGTACGACAGTGAGATCAACATCATACGTTAACATGGCGCCATATTTTGAGTGGCGTTGTTGTTGAGACACAAAAGCTGTTAAAAGACAATTTTGCAAATTTTAGGCCAAGCTCGTGACCGTGTGATGTGTTGTGATACTGTAGAGAAATAAATAAATAAATAAATAAAAAAGAAAGAAAGAGGAAAGAAAGAAACAGAGAAAGAAAGAAAGGAAGGAAAGAAAGAAAGAAAGAATTGAACGAAGAAAGACAGAAGAAAATAGAAAAAAAGATTCTAGCTGTAGTTACAATAGTTATAGTTATGTTGATCATAATTTTAAAACATTCTCCATGCAGTTTGAAGTTACAGTAACGTAAACTGTATGTAATAAGTACATAATTTTATTTTACTACCACTACAACTAATAATTATGTTTATTGCTATTGTTAATGCTCGTATATTGCTATTTTATGTTCATTAAAATTTAAGTGAATATTTGTGACACTTTCCTTTTATAATTTTATTATTATTATTATTATTATTATTATTATTATTATTATTATTATTATTACTGCAACTTAAAAGATTGTGGACAGTTTAAACAAACCTACATTGTTAAGTATCACAATTTAACTATGTAGCTATTTAGCAATGTAGCTAATTTTAGTGGCTTGGTATATTTTTAAAGTTAAGGTACATTTTACGCTGTCTTTGGAACTAGATGCCCGAACTTATTTTGATTCAAATATATAGGTCACTTTTGTGTCAGAGGTGGCTTCTATTAATAATAAAAAGGAAGCATATCCAATTTTGTATAAAATGGTTTATTAAAAATGAGCAGAAAATAAAATTCGGTTCATGTTTTATTCGGAAACCCCCTTTTTCCTCGAATAATTTGTCACTCACAATATGGTGCAGAAGCTCACTCCTTCTACTCTTGCATATCTATATCTGAGAGGCTCTGGAGACAGACGGGCAAAACAACCAATAAAGAAGATACTTAATCCATTACGTCAATAATTGGACCAATGGAGCGCGTCAGAGGGCGGGCCTCTGCGCCTGCATTTGGACTGAGACCGTTCGGTGTGTGGCAGTTAGACTAGCAGAGGAGGTTGCTATGTGGGACATTCTTAAATCCGTGACTACGGATGCAGACTGGGCGCTGCTTTATTGCATCCAGATGACTTAAGCCGTCCGCGGAGGACTCATTTTGATTTGTTGCACCGTCTCTAGCTTTAGCTCTCGCCCGGCTGTGTTTGCAAAGATTCATCAGACAATATCTGCGCAGAGAAGCCCCCGCTGAACATGAGCAAACAGGGCGTCTGTTACAATGAAGAAGACGGCGGCGGCTCTTTCCTGTGTTGTTGCGGATCGTTGCAGAGCTCGGTATGGACAACCTAAACGTCTCCATCATCATCACCATCCACCACCGCTCCTATGAGGAACATTGCGCAGTGCAGTGAACGCCGTGAATCGGGTTTTTGGAATATATATTACCTAATCATCTGGAAAATAAATTCCCAGCATACACATTACAGAGCGCGCCTTGGTGCATTACTGTCAATGTAAAGAGCTCTGCCCAGTGGTGGGAGCCACTCTCTCCAGGGGTTACAGATGAGAGGCAAACAATATCATCAACCACTGAAGTTGACAGCGCCTTGGGAGAAGGATGCTGGGTTTGGGAGAAAGCTCAAAACCTACAGGAATCATACCAAGATAATAGCACAGCCTGGGATCGTGATGAAAGTGCTGCGCAGGAAGAGGATTGTGTTATTCATGGCCTATTTCCTGCTGCTGGTGCTCACCATGCTCAATTTGGCCAATTATAAATGGACCAAGGAGCCTCAGCAGTGCAACCATCAGATGAGGAGCACCACCTATCAGAGCAGATCGGACATTCGCTTTCTCTACAGGCCCTCCCTGGCTAAGAAGAGACAGCTCATCTATGTCCTGACCACCTGGAGGTCGGGGTCCTCCTTTTTTGGTGAGCTTTTCAACCAAAATCCAGAAGTGTTCTTCTTGTATGAGCCCATGTGGCACATCTGGCAGAAACTGTACCCTGGTGATGCAGTGTCTCTGCAGGGGGCGGCCAGAGACATGTTGAGCTCCTTGTATCGCTGCGACCTGTCTGTTTTCCAACTTTACAACAGCCCCGGAGGCAAAAACTTTACCTCCTTAGGGTTGTTTGGGGCCACGCTGAACAAGGTTGTGTGCTCCTATCCCCTGTGCTCAGCCTATAGGAAGGAGGTGGTGGGGATGGTGGATGATAAGGTGTGCAAAAAGTGTCCCCCTCAGAGCCTTAGACTGTTAGAGGAGGAGTGCCTAAAGTACAATACTATAGTCATTAAAGGGGTCCGTATTTTGGATGTAAATGTTCTCGCCCCTCTGATGGAGGACCCCTCCTTGGATCTGAAAGTGATCCATTTGGTTAGAGACCCTCGGGCAGTGGCAAACTCAAGGATCAAATCCAGACATGGCCTGATTAGGGAGAACTTACAGGTGGTCCGCAGTAGGGACCCTAAACTGCGGCGGATACCTTTCGTAGATCCGGGCCACAAGGTCAACAAGAAGGACGGCTCTGACTACCACTCCATCGGAGCCATGGAGGTGATCTGTGATCGCACCTCCAGGACTCTGAGGACCGCCTTAAACCCACCAGGTTGGCTGAAGGGGAAGTACATTGCCATGCGGTATGAGGATCTGGTGGAGAACCCCGTCAAGACCCTGAGGAGCGCTTACCGCTTCGCCAACCTCACCACCAACCATGACATTGAGTCGTTTGCGCTGAACATGACCAGCGGCTCCAGCTCCTCCTCCAAGCCCTTCATTGTCTCCTCCCGGAACGCCACGCAGGCAGCCAGCGCTTGGAGAATGGTGCTCAGCATCCAGCAGATCAAGCAGGTGGAAGACTACTGCCACCACTCCATGTCCGTTCTGGGGTACGAGAGGGTGAGAACAGCCGGGGAGGCCAAGGATTTGAGCAAATCGCTGCTGACGCGCTCCAAACTGTGAAGAAAAATAATAAAAGCATCCTCCTCACCACCAAAGACCTTTTTAATTTAATGTTCATTTTTCCATGCAGTGCCGTTTCCTCTTATTGTGGAATTAAAGCTTTACGTTCAAGTGTTAAAGGAGTTCCGGCTGACTACGTTTGGAATGTATATCTTGTTTTCGAGCTGCAGTTTGTATCTGAGGGGGGCAGGGGGGTTACTTCTTTTATACAGGAACACCGGCTGTGGGACAATGACTTAAGATAGGAAACAAAAGGATAATTTATGTATCTTGGTATTATTATAACACTTCAAAGTTGATGTTTTTGAGGTTATTTTAGAATGTTTAAAATCTTACAAAAAATATTATTTTTCACTCCATACTGTCTGTACAAGTGAGAAGAAAAACTAGTAGATGAAAGGAAAAAAGTAGTAACAGATTTTAAAAATCATTTTTATTTTTAATACCCCGTTAAAGTCAGAGACAATCAGTGATTTGGTTTGATGACGTGCCATAGTTAGAAGTCTCATCAGAACAGCAGTAGTACTTTATATAGTTTTTTTTTTTTTTTTTTTAACTGTCATTTCATTTTGTCACAACGTCCTTGTAGGACGATGACATGCACTGTGGACTTTTGGTCATAACTATGGAGCAGGACAACCTCTCTTTGTGTCAGTGTGAGCATTCTGTTGTTCTACCATCTTCAGATGTTTACAATTGCTTGCTCTTATGAAAACACCTGATCTAAAAAAATATTGCATTGAGTAAAGTTCACAGTAAACAACTTTATGCATCATTTGTGAGTGTAACATTTTCAAACTGAAGAAATATTCAGTCTTATTTTGCTTGTGTCTAGAATTTGAAATGAGTTAGTGCTTTGAAAAATAATTTGCCTCCTAACAGAGTTTCTGCTTTTCACTTTTTTTTGACACGCTTATATGTTACAAGATAAAATGTACAAGATAAAATGAGTAAATACAACATGTGCTGTTTAAATTATGATTTATTTGGGGGAAAAGCAGTTTGAACCAACCAGGCCCTATATATATAAATTCTCTGTTAGGCTAATTACTGATTTTGTTGGCAGCAATTACAGACGTTAAATGAGTATTTTATATCACCACGGAGGAATTTTGGCCGGTGCTTGTTTAAATATAGGCCAAGGCACTGCATTTTCGTAGGATTTTTGTCCAGACTTTGACTAGGCTTCTCTGAAATTTTCCTTTTATTGTTTGTGAGTTATTCAGTGGTGTATTAGGGGTGCTTTGCATAATTTCCCTGCTGTGTAATCCAAGAGCACTTGATCTTAAGCTAGTGAAATGATGGCCATCGAGATCTTTTTGCTAGAGAGCAGAATTCATGACTTCATCAATTGTGACAATTTGTCTAAGAACTGACGCAACAGACTCTCACACTAATTGGACCCTGTTTGACTGTTGGAATGATGTTTGTTCTCTGAAATGCTATTTTAGTTTCACAGCAGGCTAAACTGGATACACATCTCCCAAAAGTTAGACCTTTATTTTCATCAGTCCGTAAAACATGTTCTCTGAAGTATCATAGAGTAGTCAAGATGTTTGGTTTATCATGATCAATGACCTTAACTGAGGCAAGCGATCCCTGCGGTGCAGTAGATGTCGTTCTGGGCTGTTTTGTGAACTCCTGGATGAGTTTTTGATGCATTTTTGTGTTGCAATGGCAGGTCTCCCACTGGGAACATACACTGATGTTTTATATGATGTTTATTTATGGATAATGTCTCTCACTATGGTTTGCTGAGCTCTAAAGCTGTAGCTAAGGTTTTGCAACCCCTTTCAGATTGATGATTATCAAGTATTTTGCTTCTCATTTTGAATTTCTTCAGCATGGGGTAAGACATGTTGCTTTTTAAAAAAAATTCTGTCTATTTCACAATGAAACAGGCTCCGAGTGGAGCATGTAAAACTTTATTCAACTTTCGAAGAAATTTAGTCATAGCTCAGTCATTGTGCAATAAGAGGAGGAGTTGTATTTTAAAATATGACCGGGTTGGTTTGGACGGCTTATTTTCTTAAACAAATGAAATTATAATTTTCCAAAATTTCATATTATATTTACTCAAGTTATCTTTGTTTGATATTGAAATTACTTTTATGATCTGAAACAACAGAAGTGTGACAGAAAAGTGAACTAAATTTGTAAAGGAGGACAGTTTTTTCACAATACTGTATTTCTGCAAGCAAGAGTACCGCCACAATGTCATACATTTGTTGCCAATGGCTACATATCCTAGGGTAAAAGTGTATACTTTTTGTACCAATATACAAAAAGTATACGCTCAAAGTTAATTGGCATGTATGGAGTGTGTACAACTCTTAGGTCTAAACAAGTTTGAAAAGTGATGTTTTAAAAATATTTCCCCTTGAAAAATTCCTATAATCCTTATTTATAGATCCAGAGTTTTATTTTGGGGAGTTAAGTAGTGCAGATGCTTTAATATTTAACAAACCCATATATTTTTTATCTGCAGAAACCTTTTTACTTATACTGAATCCCTTTTACCTTCTTTCACGCACACAATAGCTGCTGGATTATGACCTAGCAACCCAGTTTTATTAATTTAGTTCTGCATGAAATATATGGATGGAATCAAAGATCCACATGCCCTGTCAAAATGCTAGGTTACCTTTCCACATTTTGTCACATTTATCCAGTACAATTCAAACTTTACTCTTAGAGGAGAACAATCTAGAGAATAAAAATATGTTTGCTGTGTAAATATGCACAAACTAATACTTAATTGAAACACATTTTGATTCATTTCAAGAATTCAGTCATCTTTGTTGAGTCTCTTAATACCCTGCATCTTTCACGTCCATAATATTTCAAAGGGAAAACAGAAATGCTGTTTTGTGCCCTTCTTGAATTGTGTCCAAATTAATAAATTATGGTTTCATGTGAGCATAACACATTCTTTCACAAGATGTTGAGCAGTTTTAACAGTTCATCAATTGTTCTAAACTTCTATCTTATAATTATATATAACCTTACATTTTAGTCCAGTGTAGTCGTTAGTTGCCGTTATTTAACAGTCGTTGTGTAGGGTATGTGTCAAAAATATTGACTGAGAAATGAGACACTCCTTTAAGTAGCATCATCACTTCTTACTGATTCCTCAGATGTAAAGTAAGGGGACTTAATAAACCTATAGGAGATCTGAAAATATTAACCCTGCAACGGATATAATCATAGGATCTTTTTAATTTCAGTAAGTGTTAAACATGATACCAAATAAATTACTACATATTAGACTGAATTATAATATTTGTTTTCCTGGTGAAATATTTTTAACCGACATTTAAAACAGTTAGAGACCAAACGTGATCTTCAAACAAGACAGTGGGGTTATTTTTTGCCTTTAACAGTATGCTAACTTTGAAATTTTAAGTTTGTTAATAGATTTGAAAGTGGGCTCCTACCTTTTTCTCTATGTGTCTTAGGAAAAACACATTTTGGGTCTGGTTACTTTGCACCTACTCAGGAATCCCCGATAGAGCTTATTCCTTAGTGTAAATGAGTAAAATGTAGTTAGTTCTAAGAATGAGTTGGATTTGGCTTTTGCCTATCTTTGTAAGCACACTCCTGAGAAAATGCAGATGTGGCTTGATGAGATACATGACTGAGTTCATATAAAAAGCCAAAGCAGAGCTGATAAAATGTGTTTTTCTACAACGGAGGGGTTTTGCTGATAAGTTCATATCTGCATGAAGAAGTAGAAGTAAAGTAACGGTTGCAAACAAAAGGCTCTCAGGAAAGTTTATGAATATCGTTTTGTCAGACATATTAACTTTTTTATCAGGTGATAAAGAAAAAAAAGGAAAAAAAAAACTAAATAGAGCAGTAAGTTTTTACTATTTACTTCCCATTCGCATCTTTCATACTGTTGGACATGATCAGTGCTTGTAGCTCAGCTTCAGGCTGTTTGCAGAAACAAGTGTGATGTTTAACGCATGCATGTCTGGGCTTCAAGTCAAAAGCAAAAACACAGGGCAAAGGCACCTATAAACACCCCTCCTTTACAGTAAAAATCTCAAGAACAACTTAAAAAAAATTAAGTGAAAAAAACAAAGCCTACTAAAACTTACTTTACAGATTAATAAATCAGATCACCATACTAAAGCTTGTTTTTTGAAGTTAAATTCAAAAGGGAAAAGTCAAATTGTAAGAATTCCGTATGCAAAAAGTTATAGCTCCAAGCATTTATAAAATAATCTTTTCTGTTACTTTAAAAGTTAATATTTTTTTTAGCAACAGTTCAGTCAGAAGTATTCCCCATGATGTTTTAAGCATTTCTGTTTAAAACATTGTCCTTTATTGATCATCCTCTCCTATTGGTTTAAACATCTATATGTAAATGCTTGCCATATATCATTATTTGTGAACAAAAGCTATATGAGTTTCACCTTTTAAATATCCTATAATAATTTATTCTATCAACCCATCAGATTTTCCATACTTTTTTTTTTAGCACATAGTGGTCTATAGTTGAATACAAAAGAAGCAGTATGCAAACAATCATAACACCAATAAATGCTAAAACAAGTAAATAAAATAAAAAAGTAACTGCTAGAATACAAACAAAATGTGAAACCGAGGAAACTTAGATTCAAACATAAACAAATAATCAGAGAAAAGTATAAACCATATAAAAACATTGTATTCATTAAAAGTACTTCAAGCACAAGACAAATAGAACATTAATCATTTGAGATAAACCTGTCTTGCTAATTTTAAATCCAGTTTTATGAAAATAACAATAGCAAGGTTGTTATTACAGAAAACTACAGAAAATGGCATAACTGACAGAGAAAAATGGTGGCATTTATAAAATAAAGGAAGTTTTGTTTCTTAGGTTTTGGGGTTGATTCTATTTCCCACTGGCAAACATTGAGCTCTAAAAGCAGGTCCTTGACTTTGTGTAAACTAGTGTTTAAACAAAGCATTGTGAAGGCATTGTGTCAGCAAATCAAACTATATTTAGTTAGTTTCAGAAAACAGCTCTGTTACGGCTACTCTTGCAGATTTTGGTCGGAAGACTTGTGATCAAAGGCTGATGTTCTCAGCTCTTTAATCAAGAGTGTAACTCTTATCAAGTTTGCTATCAGGCTTACATGGTAAACATTTTCAGCAAGCAACAGCTAAAAGACCCACATTCCACAGATGTGCCCATGCATTTGTTGCATAAATAGAAGAGAGATCACTTCAAGGGCAGTGGGTGTATTACTCAAAGCCTAACCTACAGCAAACTGCACCCTGATTCACTCCAGGGGAATAAAAGTGGGACGACCCGGAGATTTATGAGTCAAAAAGGAAACAATGTGCATTCTATAATAAGAGCCAGAACTGTTATGTTTGCAGAATGCTCTTGGATGATAAGGAGGACATGGAGGAAAATGAGAAGGGGAATTTGAATCAGCTAAAAGGGCAAAATGTAATGAAAGCTTAATCAGGAGATGGGCAGAAAAGAGGAGCAGAACAGGCAGTGAAATAACACTGTGGTTCTGGTGATTCGAAGAAACACAGTTGCATTCAATAACTGTGTATGCTGGTGAGGAAGTTCCCACATTATGAAACATATCATGAAGCTCACTTCATCTTTTGCATTTTTAACATTTTTTATAGGTGTGCACCTCAATAATTTACACTATCTCTGTCCAGTTAATGTAACCAATTTCATTCACCAGTGGTAACAATATATATCTCAAGTATTTGTTGCTGTTAATTTAAATGAAAATGGTGCATAGCTAAAGCGAATCCAAAACGCAGTTTCTTAAAATGGGTATTATTACATAGATCAATGAAAGGGACCTTTACTTGTCCAACAGTCACTGGCACCCTTCACAAGGAGGATAATCCAAAAGCGGTGCTTAAGCACCTCTCTCTTCACAGTGTTATGTCCAAGGCAGTCATGTTTAATAAATTTGTATAATACTGAAAATTTCATTTATTTCAGTAACTCAGTTCATTAGATGAAAAGATTAACGAAGTTCCAACATTTAAGATTAGAATATTAAAACAAAGCTATAAAAACAAAACAGTTTGAATACAGACATTTTCAATAAAATCTATGTTTAAAACCCGCTTAAAGGTTGTTATTTTCAAAGATTACTTTGAATTAGACAAACATGCTTCATTGGAAGACATATTCTAATTCACTGAACATGACTGCATACTAACAGAAAACTTAGTGGAAAACTCACCCTGGAGCTCAACCAATTTGGATTCTGCTCCTCCTCGCTCTTCGTCCAGACTCAGAGATTCTACGTAGTTTGGAAATAAAATGCAAAATGTACTTAAATATAACAGCTGGACTTAGGACCAAGAGGCATAAGCAGTCCTTTTTTCCCTTTATTCCAGGTAACACACTTATCAGGAATGTTGTCTCTGGTTCTGGAGTGGCTTACCACAAGGAATTTGACAATTTTATCTGATGTTCTGAATGTGGTAACTTCTGAAGCACTGACTTCATCTGCTCTTGAATGGGCGTTAGGCTGGAGTCCTATTATTCCTGTTGGTTGTGGACCTTTTCCTATTATAGTTTTTCCTTCCACTCAACTCTTCATTAACATTTTGGATACAGCACTCAAAGAACAGCCAGCTTCTTTAGCAATTAACCTGTTGCAGCTTACACTCGTTGTGGAGGACTGTCAAATCGACAGTATCCCCCATGAGTCTGTAGAATGTAACACTCCCATAACATAGCCTCTCTGTTAAAAAAAAAATATATATATTTTAATATCTTGTGATATTCCTCTGTGTAATAAATCTATGTATGAGGTTCACTTTTTGAAATGAAATAAATTAACTTTTTGATGACATTCTAACTTACAGACATGCTCCTGCAGATGGAAATAAATTTAAAACAAAGCAGGACAATATATCTCCAGGAGAGAAACAGGAAGAATGCCAGCCTTCACTAATTGTCTCTTCCTTCCAGTGGGAGTGTGTTTTTGCACACAACTCAGCACATGGGGGTTGTGTGACCTTATGTGAGTCACAGTAACAAACTCCCACTCAGTGGCTTTGAAATACACAGACCATGGTCCCTGCACTCTGTGGGAGGTGGGGGCTAGCATTAAGGCAACAGGGGGGAATAATAAGGCAAAGTTAGAGAGGGAAAATTCACTCCTCAATGACGTGAGCTGCTCCGGTGCCAAGGCCCAAGTCTCCCTCCAGCAGGTCCTCTTGCTGTTCTGACCCCGAGTTGCTGCTTCGTGAGGACGGAAGATCAGATTTTTCCAAATTGACATCAAAGTTCTCTGGTTCAGTCTCAAAGGGCTGCTCCTCATCCTGAAAGGTAAATAATAATAGAGTGAAAAAAAATCTCTTTTGTTTCAACCCACTCTAAGAAGATTCAATGTAAAGCTTTGATCACCTCCTGCTTTTGGTGGCCACAGAAGACTCCAGCAAACCTACCACACCACTGTGGCAGCGAGTCGGTTAGTGGGGGGCCACAGTGGGTCAGCAGGGGCTTGAGATATCTGTATTCTCATTAAATCAAAATAGTATAACCAATACAAATCCTTTTATATACTGAAACTGGGAATAAAAGGAGCAACTTTACAGGTTGCAATGAAAGAATGTTGGGCAATGACTCTCAGTCATCTTGCTTTTATTTCTTATACGATAAGTGTGGCTTCCTGTTTTAGCTGCTGATCTCAAATACCAAATCATGTCACTTCACCATGTTTAAAATAGCTGTAAAATCATCTTTGAGCAATACTTTAGCGATATGAACCACAACTTATACATTGCTTGTATCTTGATTAAAATAAATACCAGAAAACACTATCATAAAATCTTAAGTCTCCTCCCTAAATTAAACATAGTTCAGATAGTCTTTGAACAGAAGAACCATTATTGAGGCAGCCACAGAACTGGCCTTTATAGAAGAGAGGCAAACACAAAGCCACTGCTGAAACTAAGCCAGAAGAAATCCTGTTTAGGGTTTGCCACAAACATGATGAACCCAGCAAACATGTGGAACACAGTTCTCAGGTCAGGTAAGAACAAAACTGAATTGGCCTACATGCAAAACGCTGCACATCCCACTGAACACACCATTGACAGCATGAAACATGGAGGTGTCAGAGTCATGCTCTGGGGATGCAAGAATGTGGAAGTTTGTCAGACGTTATGGGAAGATGGATGATGTTACAGTATATACAAACATTCCCAGAAGAAAACTTGTTACAAGCTCCAAAATAAGAAAAACAGGACAGAAGCTCACCTTCCACCAGCAGAGGACACTGAATGGATTGTCTAGAATCAGTGGTTCTCAACCAACTGACTGAAAAACAGGCATGGATGCACATTCTTGTTTGGGCATGCGCACAGAATGTGCACTTATAAAATGGCTCAAACCAGCACATTTCAACAACTTCAATAAATTCACATGATGTAAAGCTAAAATGATGGACCTCTTTCCAGATACGCCCAGCAGGCCTTTTCTTTTATGAGGTCATTAAGAGCCAATAGCCTCTTTTTCTACAAGACAGAGAGCTCCATATTAGTCATCACCAGCTCTAGGTACTTGTGCTATTTTTAATTTGGATATCTAAAGGGTTCAAATATATTTCATTTCACACAGATGTGCATGCTCTTATCAGCTACTGGGATCCCTGAAAGTTAGACAGAGATAAAAATAAATGGTGTTAGCTTATTTCAGGAAATCAGGTCGATGTGGCACTTGATTAAAATCATAAAGGCCACAATTACTCTCCAAATGTGTTTAAGAGCTGCTACAAAGTAATGCAAAGAGTCACGTATCGGATGGGCGTAGGGAATGACTGCAGACAGAAATGATGTGTTAATGTTAAGGAAGGATATCAACATGCTTCTGGTTAATGAGGAATAAAAATTACACCCTGTGATAAGACTCCAAAACCTCCCTAATCAAGGCAGTTAGTGACAGCATATTCCATTAAACACTTGATCCCGGATCCCCTTTATTACAGCTCCTTAAGTGTGACGGCACACTCATTAGCTTTCAGCTGTAAAAGTTCTGAGAGTTCTAATTATTAGCCACTTTCCTAGTTCTGGTTGTTCCTTGTGAAGAAAGAGACAAAGCCCCGCTTCACCTTTGTCATCCTAATGGGATAAAAGCAATAATTTATACCTCTGAGTGTGCAATGGATAATGTGGGATGTAAAAGTGCACAATTTCCTGACGTAAAAAAGAAAAAAAAACAACAATCAAATCAAAGAAGACAATGATCTTATTCGTCAGCAATGAGTAAAGGGTTAGGATTATAGGGTTCTTTGTGTTCACAAACAGGATTCATTTATGAGTCTCATAATTAGGAAAGGAGAGAACAAAAGAGGGCACAGGGATTTTGAGGTGGAGCAGTCAGCATGGCGTCCTCCTGTTCCGCGCTACAATAATACAGCTCAGCGGATGGTTGCTATTGCTAGATTTCCTCTCTGGTTCAAGGAGGTGTTGAATTAGATTTTGGTAAAAATGTGCTGAGTAGTTCTGAGCTGGAAGAAGCCAAGCTGCTGTTTCAGCCACTCTTATCCACGTCTCTCCTTACTGACGGGATTTCATCAGTACTGGAAGAGCCAATCTCAAAGAATACTTCAAACTATGAAAACCTGGCAAGGAGGTGAGCAATAAATTACTAAGGACTCCACAGAACAAAAACAATAAACAGGACATAAGACGCACCCTCTCAAAAATTTGAATCACAAGTGGTCATACTTGCCAGTGACCAGAATATAGCACAGTTGGATTTGGTGTTAGCCAAAAAGTGTTTGGGATGGATCCAAACTGTCTTGAATGGGTAATCGATTCCATTGCTTTTCTATAAAGCCTGAAAATGAATCTCCCCTTTTTGTTTATAACCTATATTTTGGGCATGCAAGGAACATCTAGTCTGACAAGTTAACTGATCCAAAACAAATTTTTTTGGTTGATTATATCTTTGTTGTATCAGTACATCTTGGCAATAACACTATTATACTGCTGGAGAGAGTGTTGATTTTACCTCGAAAGTACCACATTTACAAGGAAATCACATTTGAAGATTAAGCAACAGAGTTGAGTGTGTGGGTTGAATCTATGAAAACTTGCTATATTCACTCTGGCAGTACCAAATGTCTTATTCTATTATTGACAATGTATTAATGCCATTTGTTAGATTGGATTTTTGGAATTGTAAGATAAAATGACATATTGGTGATTTAAAAGTTTGCTATTTTAACACACAGAAGCCTATGGCATTGCCACTGGTAGAATAATCTCATCTCAGTATCTCTCTCCGCTAAGATCGCCTCCAATTGAAGACGAACTTTGTATTTCCATTGAGGGAGAAGGTATCCCACACCATCACACTGCCTTCAGTGTTTGCGATTAGGAAAGAATAGATTTTCAGCAGCACAACCTCAGATAATAAACTCTGCTGCTCAACCAACAAATTCATTTTCCTTACAAAGGAAAATAAATAGGCTTTCCGACAGTATGAGTAAGATTTATTGCCAAGAAGTGCTGTAATAACAAGAAAAACATCGAACAAATACAAGTTCCATTCCTTTACTGCTTCACTGCTATGTGAAAGTGAAAGATGACATAAATCATTATTGATGGTTAAGGATGGCAAATGGCTGACATTTAGTTCCATTCAGTTATTGTCAAAGTTTTAACAAATGACAAAAAGTTGTGCAATATGTTGTTTTTTTTTATTCACTCTGGCAGGTTTGATTTCAGATGACTGGCTAAATCCTAACTGAGTGACTGTGATCCATTCTTGTCTCAAGTGCTTGGAATTGAGCATAATTTCTGTTTTTGTTTTTATCCAGAGGCGTCTTATGAAAATTGCACCGATTCTCAATGAGGTTAAGATTTAGGATGTTTCTTTGACACAGGTTCAAACTCTCAGTTCTTTAAAGATTTTGTTATCACTTCTGTGTTCTGCCATGGTGCCTAATGGTACTGGAAACTATTTCACTAACCAGTGCCTGCCTACATTGTTAGAAGGAGATACTCTTGGAGGGGGCTTGATTCCTACATAAAAAGTGTTCTTTTACAAAACAGTAAAAGACATGGGTTGCATTATTCTGCACACATATTTTTCGCAGATTTTTCACTCTTTCCTTGTACTTCCTGCAGATCCTATATTATATCATTGATGTGCTTCTTGGAAAGGAGTGACCTCTTTGCTGCCTTTTCTTCACAATTCTGCTGTCCAAAAGAAAAGTGTCCCCACTGCATGGTGTTGCCACCACCATGTTTCACTGGATGAAAGGGTGAAATGCAGTGTTAGTTTTCTACTAAAGATGCAGAAGTGCAGATGCAGCCTTCAGCATGGACGGTGAAGTTCTTGATATTAACCTGTTCCTAGCAGTTTTCTTTCACATGATGCAATGCTAATAGATGTCAACTTTACAAAGAAGTTGACCACTGGTGACAGTAAAATTATTTTAATGACATCTAACCCCCTTTTACTAAGTTTACTATGTCACGGCGTGGCCTCTGCTTTTAGTTACTGTATACTGATTATTTTGTGTGATGGGAAAATGAATGTGGATAAACTGAACCTGTCAAAGCTCCTAAAATGTTGTTTTTGTATGGAAAAGGGATGAGCTGGTTATGAAAATCAAGTTTGTGAGAATTTTTTATTTATTTATTTTTTTGACTTCCTGGAACTTATCATCATATGTATATTGGGTTTCTGCATATAGGTCGGGAAACTTGTTTACCAGTCTGGAATTTTACCTATGCGAGTGTAAATATCTAAACACGTCTCCACTGATCTCCACTGAAACTCTTCTTGTTTTTCTTTTCCAAACATGTTATTCCAAGGTTTTAATAAGTTACAGCTTCAAAATTGCTTCAATTTTCCATCACGTCATTTATTTGCTTAAGTCATTTCGATGTGATGCCAGAGCTTAAACATGTAATTTACATTTTTCTTTGTTCTCAAAGCAGAGAAGTTCCAGTCATGAAAAACAAGGAGAGCCATTTGTGCAAACTAAGAGAGTGCCACTCATCTCTCTTCATAAGGTGATGTTTCAAAACTTATAAAGTTCTGAAACAAGTGACATGTTTGTTAACATAGTTTTTGAAGTCTATACTGTAAAAGACAAAAAGAAATAATTCTGGAGCCAATATTAGATTCCAGAATGATTCTTATCAGTTTTAACTATAAATGAGTAGAAAATGTTATGTCTTTTTGTTTCAAACAGGTGTAAGTACAGTAAAATTGTTATTTAAGTCTGCCCGTGCCTAATATTCAATAATTAACATTTTGCCAGTATCATTCACTGAGAAAAAAAAAGGTTATGTATGTTTTTAACACTATTTGACATTAAGTCAGGGTACATTTTCCTGCATTAGGTCAGAATTTCGGCTTACTCTTTCTGACAGAACTGGTGCAACTGAGTAACGTTTGTAGACCGCGTTTCTCTCACACACCATTTTTTTCTCTGCCCTCAAATTTTCTATGGGACTGAGGATAGAGCTTTGTATTCCCAACTCCAAAACATTCTGTTTGTTGTCCTTAAAACCACATTGTGACTAATTTGGTGATTTAATTAAAGTCATTTTCTATTTGGATGTCCCAATTTTGCCCAATCTTTAACTTTCTGGCTGATGATTATGATAGTACTTAAACAAGGCAGCATAATATTATGTTATCATAGTGTTGTTTATTTTGTGAGGTGGACTAGTCCTTCCTTAAGCAAAAAACCTCCACAACCCCAAACTTTACCCCAGCTTCACTGGGGCTAATGAAACTCTCTCATCAGCTTCAACCAGCATTTTCATAAAAGTGTTAGCTTTCCTACTGAGACTGGAACACATACTTTGGACATAACATGGTCATCTCTAAGACAAAGAACTGCATGTGCTACTGTAAATAAAGGTTACCAGCCAAAGCCACATCACATTCACGGAAAACACCAACTTTAAATTTTTTAACCATGGGTGGCCGTCAAGATGCCCGATGCTAAGCAAACCCATCTATTTCCAACCTCTAAAGTTTCAGCATTCAAACCAGATGAGCAGCAAACATCAAACAGGCTTTGATCTCCATCTAAATGAACACCTAGGAGTATAATGTTTGTCTAAATGTGTCCCACACCCGGGTCTACAGCGTAGATAGTAAAGCAGGGTGGGAGCAGCAGATTGCCTGGAGGTTTGGACATCTGTGAGTAGAACTGGAGTTCGACTTGTGGGAGCAGGATTTACTGCTCCACCTGAAATTACCTTCACATTGTGTGTGTGTTTTCCCACAGTCATTATGAAACACTAGGCAGAAACGTCTAGTTCATCCTGTTCACACTTTCTCTCATCTTCACATCTTGCCTCTAATTTGCATAAGGATAATACATAAAAATCAGCTCTCCCACATATGTGCAAAATTAACTCATTATGTGTACTTTTAAACCACGGCCACTAGGAACAGTTTGTGCGAAACATTATAGGAATGTTTCAGTGATGAAAGTTGAACTCTGAAAATGTCTCACGTTTTTGACTTAATACATGTTTTTAAAATGAACTCTCATTAGGGAGGGGAAGCTTATTCTTGAAAAAATATCTTTCAACCACAACTTTCAGAGTGCTTGCTTGAAAGCACATTCTTTCTTATGTGGAAGATTTTATTTGTCAAGTGGTAGAAAATGACATGATTTTTTTAAACAAATAAAAATAAAAAGTTTTGTGTACATATCAGTTCAGCCCCCATTACTCTGATAACCCTGAATAAAATAAGTCATTTTCTAATTGTGTGACACAGTAAACATATGAAAGTAGGTGCTAGTTCACTTTTCTCCTTCATGAGCAAATACCATTTCAAACAAGTGTAAGTACAGTGAAATTGTTATTTATGTAATATCAAATGCATGTAGTCGTTAACTACACTGAATTCTGATTCCTTAAAAGTACTCAAAAATAAATAAATATTTGATGAATGACAGGGACAGTTTCATTTGCAAAAAAAAAAAAAGAATGGAAATTCTTCAAAAAAACAGTTCCATTAAGATTTTGCTCAACTTTCTTTTGTCTTAGTTTATGCTACTTTGTGTCAGATGGAATGCTAATTAAAACACATTGAAGTTTGTGGTTGCAATCTGACAGTATAAAAAAGTTCCAGGTGTATTTCTGAAAGGCACTTTTAAATCGTCATATTTTGGTATTCTACTATGACACTAATCAAGACAGCTAACACCTTGCTTTACAAAAAGAAAATGTTCTTAGAGGGTGCAACTAATTAAAAACCAGAAAAAATAACACTCATAATCAGCTGTAATGTATTCAGCGACATTTCGCACTTCTTTATTCTGTGCTTCGGCAGCATGAACTCAAACAGTGCTTGATTAAAACCTGTCTGATCCTAAAAGAAAACATAATGCTCATCCTCATTATGTAAATAGTTGCTGTCCTGTCTTAAATTATTCCCAAAAACGACTCAATAAATGTGTATTGTATTTTACAAAGATGTCTAACATGAGCATGGATGTCTTCAGTTGTTAAGTGTTGTGTTTCTTTAAAACTTGGCAGGCGAAGTAAATCTCTTTTTTACACCATTCTGTGTGAGTGTGGGTGAGACAATTTCAAACTGTGAGGAGGCATTTCAGTGGCAGGAACATGGAGATGTGTGAGAGCAAGAAGGAACAATATGACGACCCATTTTTTCTGGAATATCTGTTTCATTTTATAGGGCAAAATCGTTTCTCAGGATACACTGCACACTATGCAGGTACGTATATGCCAGTTTTTGGCTCTGTCTTTAGTAGAAACCTTCATGCCCATCAAATGGAAATTATGTTGCCATTTTATAGTATTATAGTATTAACTAAACAAAACTGGGAAAAATTGTACATACATGTGCTTTAAAAGTACACACACACACGCCCACACACACATATATATGTATAGAGGTTACAGTCGACCCCCACCTATTTAAGGTTCAGTATTTATAGATTTTTCTCAAAATTGTTTGGAGAAAATCTCTTTTTCACAGATTTTTTTGTAGAGCATAGCTAAAATATTCAAAAGAAGATGCAGTTTTTCTTTTGAGATTTGTACGTCCAATACTATTAGAGACGCTATTGGCTGGTGTTTGCAAAGCAGCCAAAATAACACCAAGGACTATCTATTACAAAATTATCCAAGAAGGACAGAAAAAAAGTACATTCACCAGAAAAACTGCAGCAAGAACATTAAGAGCAGCAGGTGTGAGAAGACTGGAACAGATGTAACAATGCATAAAAAACCCATTAACCACAAGCAGACAATAGATAAGGAAAGCAAAGTGCAAAAAACACGTAGAAAACAAGACAAAAAATTCTAAAAAAAAATTAGCAGAATGAGAAGCCCCAATTACAAAGAAACTAAAACAGAGAGATAACTTAGTGCAAACATAATTAATAGACACAAAGCAACAGAAAAAGACTTGGAAAAAGAAAAGTAAAATGCAAAAATAATGCAAATCAGAGCTCTCTGTGCAGCAGCCTGCTGCTGCATCCGTTTCAGTTCTTCATCTTTTTCCATTTATCTGTGCTCACAGTCCTATAATTAACACATATTCATCAAGACACACAAAGCAGTCATCTGTATCTATGCATGTTCAGCTCATCCTGTTGCAGAAATGACTGACGCACAGCAAAATGATCTCCTTTTCACTAAATACGTCCAAGTCAGGAGGCCAGCTCATGAGAAAAATTGGATTATTTTAAATTGAATGTGGTTTTGTGAAATTTCACTGAAAGGTTCAAAACTGGTTTATTACAACGAACTAATTTGACTGTCTGCTTTGCTTTCAAGAATCTGAATCACCTTATAAAAATCCAAACATTTAGTTTTCATTTCAGATTTCTTGCATTTTGAGATGTTTCAATGCCGTTTATTTATTGTTTTTTATGTTCAATACCTTCCTCTGCTATTGTGTGAACATTTTGCTAATGCTTTGCAAATTTGTGAAAAAAATAATTTTAATCTTCCTGAATCTTGGCATAATATTTGCTAAGCGTTTCGTGAAACAACAATTCCTCTTTTTCCATTTTGTTGCTCCTGAACCAATAACTCTGCTTTCTTGGCAACTCAATTAGCATTTACAAAGAGTCTAGTTCAGATGTAAACATTAACCGTGGAATAAGCATCTAAGAACTCTGGAGGTTCACAGATAAGCTACCCCTATCTGATTAACATAAGAACTGGTGGAATGCAATGATAAGAGTCTCCGACATCCACAAAATACTTGGAATTGAAAAATTTGATGAGTTGGAACATGTTGGCTGTTGCTGTGCTTGCATCCATGCTGTGACATCATTCTGGTTCACAGAACTATGAACAATTCTTCCAGCCTCATGGTTTCTTTTTTATTATGCCATCTGTGATCTCCAGTCAATCTAAGGAGAGAGCTAAAAAATCACTTGGTGAGTAATTTGATGAAACCTGATGCCTTCAAGAGGTAGGGGTTTGTTTGTTATAAGTAAAAAAAAGAAAAAAAAAAGAAAAAAAGAAACAGTTTTTGTTTTGCAACTTGGAACATTTTTAATAGACCGATTATAATGAATAAAAAAAAAACATAAAAATGTAAGAAATCTGTATGTCTGACCTCTATTTTATAATACTGCAGTTAGCATCTGTAAACCCCATCCCATTTATTGATATTCCTGGTAAAGGTGTGTTACAGGTCTAACAATACTGTGAAAGCTTAGATTAGTAGTTATGTTTTTGTAGCAGTTTCCCAACTTATGCACGCGTAGGAAGTTCTGTTGTATTTACCTTTTTAAGTGACTAAGATAAACCTCTGTCATGTTTATTCCCCAAGTAAACAGGAAGCTTTGGATCACCTGATTCAAGTGACTCCTGGATCTTCTCTTAAAAGAAATTCAACAGGTTTAATTTGATATTTAATTTAAGACATCATGCTGAAGCAAAAGATCTATTTCCTTTCAAACATCTCTGCCCCAAGTGAAAACAATTCTAAAAGATGTACCATCCGATTTAGATTAGTGTAAAGAAAAATAACTGCTAGCTTGGGCATGAACATGTTTATGGTTATATATATATCAGAGATGCTGGTTAACAGCTCTTAAGGAGTTGTTTAAGTCGTTTGTATAGGAGGAAAAGGCTACAAGTTTGCAAATTCAAATATGAGAAAGTAATTGAGTTGATGAGAAGTGATTTCAGCAGACATGCTGCAGATTATCCGCTTGTAATTGAATAACTAGCAGGTCTTTACATAGCCCAGCTAAATTTTGAGTCAAGCATGTGAGTATAGAAGATATGGTAGCAGATTTTGACAGAAATTCAGAATGATAATTGTTTTTTTTTTGGCATATTTATCAGTGTTAATTTTATTCATATGATGAGGTACTAGAAAATGATTACAAATCACTTTGTTAGCTTGCGTAGTTACAAAGTGATTTGTTCCACAAAAACTAAAAACTGAAAGTTCCTCCTACATATCTGTAAAACAAAGAAAATTCACATTTATTAGATTTGATAAAGCTTCAGTAACATTTGGATAAAGTCTGTGGTACTGACTTATACCACAGGTTTTCTCTTTAGTCACCAACAGTGATCATTATTTATAATATACTTACCATGCAATTCTATGATAAAGACCAGTGCATTAACCTTTGTGAGTAAAAGCACATCCAGGAGTCTTTCAGAAAAAGAAAAAGTGGTGAAAGGATACCGGCGGTCCAGACGGTGCCATAGGCTTTGTGATGTGTCCTGCCTCTCCTTATCAACCTGTAGACCAGACGAGAAGCAATATTACTCTTTAGCCACAGAAACACTCTAAAGTGTCTGCTGTGTGATGGGAAGTGATGAAAACCGGCCCTCTTGGACAGCCTGAGGGGCTATATATCCACCCATCTCCACTTATGCAAGTGAGACCTCTGGGCGGCCATAGTGGAAACATCACAATCTCATAACCTGCACAATCCCTAAAGTGTAGCTACAGTGAGACCACAACCTGAGATTCTCATGTACGGACTCACACCCTGGGCAAGGTTACAAACGCAACAGAACATGGCCTTGTGTCTCCAGCGAGATGCATCTCCAGCCTTGACAGCCCCATCTTTCTTTGGGCAATCAATGCAAAAGAGATTCACAGACTTCTTCTGATTCATAGCATGCAGATAAGAGAAAGGTTACAAGAAAAAAAAAAAGATGAAAGAAATATGCTAAAGAGCTGCTGGGATGCACCAGTGATGAGGTGAGAGGTGTCTGTATGCGTAGATGTGTCCATGCAAAAAAACAAAAACAAACAAAAAAAACCCCAAAAAACAGCAGCTTTTACTTGTGCAGCGTAGGATGTGGTACACGAGACTCAAAAGTGAATTTCCTTTACTTTTATGTTAGGTGGTGTACAAATAAAGTACAGAGACCAGACTGAAGGTAATATGAAACCTGGAGGCATTATAGTAGTAACTCACCGTAATTATGGGTAGTATTCAAAAAAAGGAAATAACTAGGCCATTTATAAGTATGTGTGCAGATTCAGAAAATAAAGTTTAACAGCCTCTACACACAGAATGTATGAAAAATATTTGCTGACATCTTTCATGCTAATGTCACTAATATGCTTTTCTTTAAAGGTGACCCGCACTCATTTTTCCAAGGTTTATTTGGAAAAGAATGTTTTCTACTGAAAAACTTTTCTAAGACAAATTTGCGATGGGTATGTAACCAGTCCTCTCATTTGCATTTGAAACAAGTACTTCTTTGATAGTCAGTGACTGGCATATTTATTTTTTTTTATCACATAGGTCATAAGTCAATGTAGAGCTTGCAGGGAAAGATTAAAAATGAAGACTTTAGTGAAAAAATTCACAGATATGTTTAATAATGAAAAAAATAATTCTTAATCTTTTACCTCAGAGGAAACATCCTGAAGGCTGCCGTCTGTCTCCTCTTCCACTCTGTAGTAAGACACAAAAAGGTTCAGTAACGTCCTGACTCAATGACATAAACACATAAACATAGAAAGTGCTCCTCCTCAACGCCTCTGTGATTAGTTGTGTCTTTTCTTTATGCCGATGTTGCTTACATTACCTTAGTATACTTTGATTTTCTGTCCTATAGAAATTTCTTCTTGACCAGTTTTTATGCGTTTAGCTTTGTCTTGCTCCTGGATTGAGCTACTGACAATGCTATTGCTGCCATTAAAGCTGTGTCCTTCTTTTTTTGTGAGCTATGGAATGCACTTGATTCTCAGTGCTTAGGTGTTTTTAGTTTAGAAATATGACTGAAATTGTGAAAATTTTTTCTGTGTTCAGCAGTGTTTCTTTTCTGGGCAGAGTAACTGTAGGAGGAATTGTTGCCAATAACTTTGTATAATCTCTTTTTTTCTTTGATGTAGAAAGTACCCTTGACTCTGCGCTAATGTGTGTAGCTGTCTTTTATTTTTTCTTAGTGGGGAAGCTGATGTAGGCATTGCTCCTATTAACTGTGGATACTCTTTTTACTTTTCTACTTGTGGGCCAGTGAGTTTTTTCCGTTGTTCTCTTATCTCCCAGGGTGGCCCTGCTGGAGTTTTGTTTAATGGTGCCACATGTTCACACAGATTGACGGATTGCAGAAAATTTAGCTGACTACATGGACTGAGGTGGGTTCTGTACCAACTGGCTTTATATGATCAATGAAATTTTAATATGCTACAATTTAGATTGACCTTCAAATACAATTTGTCATAATTCTGATCATATGTTTCTACTGTACTTCAATGAACTGGTCTTGACATGAACTGAATTGGGATCGATTAAAATCTATTCAGCTGGATACACATCTCGCCTTTTGTGTTGTCAATAGCCTTTGCAATATACTTCTCATTAATTGCTGCTTAAAAATAAGCAGCAATTAAATTAAGCAGTTTAATTGCTGCTTAAAAATAAGCAGCAATTAAACAAACAACAAAAAGACAGAGCCAAATCTCAAGGGTTTTCATTTCCAGATTGTTTGAAACTATAGTTTGAAAAGCCAATCCTGCACAGCAAGGAACAAGAATGACGTCTGAAAGTCATTTAGAACACCAAACCGAGATTTGAAAATGACCTTTCAGGCACCTTCATCAAAATCACCCACTTCTTCCATATCACACCAGGAAAATACTAGTGGGTAAAACCTTTGATAAAAGACAAAGCAGAGCAGGAATCTGCTAGACATGCTACAGGCTGCCGTGATTACGCTGTAGAGGTGCAGCGCCGCGTCGGCTGCTTGGCTTGCTCACTTTGACTGGAAATACAGTGACGCAGCAGAAGCAGACTCTGAATGCCCAGCGAGCCACTGCTTGGGAAAACAACAGCATCATCCTGCCTTTCATTCAGCCCACTAATCCATGTGAACTCATTGGGCTGTGGGAGTAAAATGTCTCACAGAGCATAAATGGCTGCTGATGTTTGCTCCTACAGGTCAGCAGTTAACTCTAAGAGTCCAGTAGACACTTTGAGATATCCTACTGCCATTTATCACCGTGTGTCTGTGAGGCTTTTGAATGTGCTGACACAAAAGGCCTTTACCAGCAGTTCCCTGCAATAACCACCCAGGAGGTTCTCATCAGAGTAACAAAGTGCTGCGACAACTTAATGCTGTGCACATTTGGGTCTTGGCTGCCCTCCCTCCACAGCCCAGCTCTCTCTAGCTGTTTATTTAGAACAGACTTAAGATATTGCATCTCAGATCATTATTCTTTATCATGTTGATGTAACTTAAGGATGTGGATAGGGTGTTAGGTAAAATTGAGCGTTTTGGAATGCAAACAAAATTCTAAAACTAACACTATACGTCCAATTGCTATGTTCAAATCTAGTGGGGACAGCATAATCCTTTGGGGATGTTTTTCTTCTGCAGTGACAGAGAAGCTGATCAGAGTTGGTGGGAAGACAGATGGATATACATAGATTAAGATTGATAAAAGACTTGGGGCAGTGATAGGGAAGGTAAAGCACATTGACCTTCCAGCATAGCCCCAACTCTATTGCCGGAAACACTTTAAAATGGTTTAGATCAAAGCATGGTAATGTGATAAAATGGTCCAGGTAAAGTTCACACTTAAATCCAACGGAATATATGTTGTGAGATTTGCTTTTCTCAACAAATCTACTGAGCTTAAAATATATCTTGCAAAGGAAGAATGGACAAAGCATTCACCTTGTAAATGTACAAAGCTTTTGGAAGAATCTTCGAATAGACAGGCAGCTGTATTTGCAGCAAAATATGGGTCTTTTTATATTTTTTATACGGAAAACATTTTGAAAATCACGTAGAATTTTCTTTTCATGTCTCATTCATTATGCACTACTTTTTGTTCAGGATCTATTACATAAAATCTAAATGAAATTCACTGAAGTTCTGTGTTCTATTGTGACAAAATGTGAATAAATTCAAGAGGTACGGATGCTTTTGCAATTCATTGTAGCTTCTTTTTTTCTGCCTTTCTTTTCAGGCAGTTTTCTCTCCCGTTTTTACACCTATTTTGCAACACCTGCTGTCTCCAGTAATTTGTCTCCCTTTTTATCTTCTCTACATCAACTTCTCCCCGATTACTCTTCTTGTTTTTATAACACCTCCTTTAAATTCTCTTCCTTCACACCTCCAACCCTCAGCTCCTGTTCTAATTATTCAGCCAAAACAGGACTCCATTCTTCTTTTTAGGAGAAAAGTAAGAGGAAATCGAGTCGCACAAGAGTGTTGGTAAGTAGTCGCACGAGATTTGTGAATTACAAGCACAGTTATGTTGGCTCAGCTATGGAGTTATTGTTTTTAATGCTGCTTTACGGCACAGCGCAAATTGCTGCAGGATGTGGCAGGCGGTGACAGGCCTGGGCAACCTGCGATGCACATGACACAGCACCTTTGTCTGGCGGGACATATTCCATGTCGACAGGCTGCGTCACCGAGCTGATGGAGAGAGGAATGGGCAGGTGAGGTGTGAGGGAAAGAGGAAAGACGGATCCAGAGACGTGAGAATGATGGAGGATGATCGGTGATGACTTGGCAGTGACAAGATGGGTTGATGTAATGCCGGAGAATGTGCGAGCAAAAGACTGAGCAGGAGATGGGCCAGAGCAGTTTGAGAAAATGACGTGCAAGAGGATACAAGAGAGCTGCGTTCTTTTCCAGTACCAAAGTGTAACAAAGAGAAGGAAGGGACTGTTTTTGTGTGTAGAGGCTGCCTTGTGACTTGTAGAAAATATTTATCTGTACATCGGCCTCCTACCACCGCCTTGCTTTTTACTATCAATGCCCCTCTTGTGCTCTGCAGCCATTGTTTTACATTCATTCAGTCCAAGCTTCTCAGCTCTTCTCCATTTCAGAAAAATAAATCTGAAATCTTGCTGTAGTGGCTTAATATCCACAGCACTTCAAATCCGATGCATTTTCTTTTTATTTTAAGATGACAAGTTTCAAAATTTCTTATTAGGACTCTATCTGACTAACAAGAATATACAAAATAATTGCAAAGTGTAAAACATATATTTTTACAAAAAAAAAAAAATCTTTCATGTGCAGTGTCCATTTGTTTTCAAGCTTCTTTACTTTGAGCTAAGTAAAAACCATTGCAGATAAACTCAGTCAGAAGTCACTACATCTGGTGGTGGCAGCATTACGCTGTGGGGAAAGTTTTTCTCCAGCAGAGACAGGGAAACTGAAGAAAGTTGATGGAAGGAGTAATGTCGCTAAATCTTGGTAAGAAAAAATATTAGCAGCTGCAAAAGTTTTCCAACTGGGAGGGTGAGGTTCACTTTCCATCAAGACAACGACTATCAAAAAGCGTATTCACATTTCAGAATGGCTCAGTAAAAGTTCAAAGAAGCTGTGGCAACTCTTGAAAATGGATTTTCAAGGGACAGTCTCCAGCAAAAGGCTGGTACTGTTATATTTTTACTGTGTTTATCCAGAGATTGAATTACACATAAATTGACTATATTTCCTAATTAGGTGACTTCTGAAGACTACTGCTTGAAATGGATTTTATTGAACGGTATCAGAATAAGGGGGGCTGAATATATGCCACAATTTTTCAATTTAAAATCTTTTGAAAATAAAGTATCCCTTTGTTTACACTATGGATTACTTTCTGTGTATCCTTTATCATTTCAATAAAATCTAATAATACTGGTGGATGTAATATGCTGAACAAAGTGCTGGAAATTTGGCAATGATAAACAAACAATGACAAGACAAAATAAAGTGCACAAGAGACAGGAACATGAGAAACTTTGCATAGATACGTATCCTTTTCAGGAAATGGAGAACAATAAAGATAAGCCCAGTTGCCACAGAATGATGTGAAACCCTTATTGTCCCGCCTGGCTCCCAAAATAAGGTCTAGCTCTCCAGTCTGCTGAGAAAGCACACCCAACACAAATAACACCCACTCAAAGAGAAGCGCACAATAGCTGTAAGTTGATCTCCTGTAATCTGGCTAAAACTGGGGGACTGAAATGTGCAACGAATCCAACAGAGAAGTCTGCTCCTCCTTCTGAGCTCTTGTGTGCTGATAAAATCTGGACAGTCTGCCTCCGAGGTCAGTTGTGACTCAAGCGCTTCTTGACTCACTGCGGCACGTCACAGCACTTTGCACATGGCCTTCGCTTACAAATCATCCACCTGTTTTTCATCAAGATTCCAAGGAATGCCTTAATAATTCCAGTACCTTATTTTGTTTACATCATTTTGCCAAACAATATCAGGCATGTAAAAACATCCATACTTGCAAGTTAACACTTTTATTATGCAGGATGAACAAGGACGGTTGTTATAAGATGTGTGTGTATGTGTGCTTGTATCTCTGTGGCACCATCAGTCCATCTGACACTGGTGTAGATGATAAAGCCAGGCTGTCTGTGTTCACATAATGAACATGAAGAAGACCTCATAACTACTGCAAAAGATTTAACCAGCCTCAGGAAAGTAAGATATGACAAACATGTCCTCCTGCTTATAAACTTTCTTCTATAAAGCTCTTCAACCTGTTTCCCTCCCTCTGTTTCTTTCAGAGTGGGTGAGGAGGAATTTAAAGAGATGTTAAAGATAAAAACAAAGGAGGTTCACAGGGAATGTGTTGAGGGCTTTTTTCAACACATAGTTTAGACCAAAGAAAGCTGTAAGCCATCATTGGCGTTTCCTGTTCCTGACTCCCACTGGGTTGCTTTTTCCCTCTGGAGACACTAAAAACATACTCGACGGTGTACAATGCGCATGAACAGGAACTGGTATGAGCTACATGCAAAACACATTTACAGCCCAGTGCAACATATACAAAGAGAATACAGTGTTTAAAACACAAATCAAAATGGACATTTTAGTCACTCAACTGTTAAAGATCATATCTGGTTGGACATACAGGAACAGAAACATATCACTTTTTCCTCTCATATGACTTTAAGTAATTAGAGAAAATTTGATATTACCGCAGAACTCTGATAACTTTCCTAGACACTATGCAGACTTTGGACTTAATAAAACACAATGAACCAACACCAACAGATTCTGAACCACTCTAATCTTTATCCAAATACCTTAATGATCAAGTGAAATTTTTAATGTTCTTCTGAAAATAGGACCTGAGAAAACTATGCAACAGATTTCTTTTTCTATTTAGCCCCATTAGGAGAGTTCTGATCCTCTCTAGTTTATCGCAAGGAATACAGCAGTTTGAGCGCAAGTTCTACATACACCTGTGTGTGTGTGGGTTCTTGAAGCAAAGACTTCAGTCGCAGTCCACACCTTATGAATCTCTACCAAGCCCTTAAATAGGCTTGGCTTCTCAGTCCTCTCTAGGTTGCAGTCATCCCTGTTGCTTTTCTACCACACTTCTTCCTTCCACTAAACTTTTCACTACATGCGATATTCTGTAAGCACCAAGCTTCTTTGGAATGGCCTCTCATGTCTTATCTTTTGGATGGTGTCTGTGATTCCCTGCTGGACAACAGTCAAATCTTTATTTGTGCTATGCAATATCTTCATTTTCTGAGAAACTGAAGTTTAGGCTCTCATTTTTTTAAAATGTAACTTTTTAGAGATAAACACTTCAACTATTTAACTCAGTGAGAAAAATAATTTATATAATACACGAATAACACTTTTTAATTTGAATTACTAAAGTAAACGAACTTTCAAGACAGGCAGATACCGTGCAAGGATTCATTTTCATGGCCTTCTGTCTCTGATTCTAAGAATGGATTCCACGTCTCCGTCAGAAACTCGAGTGTTTTGAGAAACAAAACGTTATCATGCATGAGGATCACTTAGGCCTCTCATGTTGCAATTTTGAACAATATACAAACATAAAACAAAGAACAATGCAAGATAGGTTTCCATCTTTTTTTCGTCAGCTTAAAAAACAAACAAACAAAAAAAAAACTGCTGCCCAGATCCAAGCCTGCTATATTTGGGTCAGTCTGCAGAAAAGGCAGATGAGAATCCCACTGCCTCTGAAGCTTTAACCTCAATTCCGCATGACTTGAGCTGGTGTAAAAATAAAATTGGCAGAGTACAGCAGTGTTTCTCTTTGTGTGCATTGGTGCAGGTTATCAGATGCATGAATGTGACTGATATCGGCAAGCTGTGGAAATTATGTACATTACAGCATGGTTCATTATCCTCTTTATTTGCTTTTTGGCATACTGATGAACAAACACCCACTCAACAGATGTCCAAATGTTTGGGAATTAATTCTTTTGTTAGGACTGTTTGGACCTCCAGGGTAATAATGAACAAAAATTGCGTTGAATGTAATCAGGAAAGCTTTCCATGCTTCGACAATAAGACAGACACAAAATCCCATTGGTTGTTTTGCTGTCTTTAAACATACTTGTCTGACAAGAGCGTGGATTCTACGTTGCTGGATTTGAACAGATCTCGTCTTGTAAAGTATGCAGAGATGATATTTGTTGTAAACCTGTGCTGTATAAATAAACAGTGAACAATACAGATGCCAAGGCAGATAGGTAGCAACAAAATAGACAGAAACGGAAAAATAAATAAATAGTTATAAACAGTGCCTTTCATAACAGAAATGATCTGCATTTCATTTTGACTATTAATGATACATGTGAGCCATTCATTTTGGGGGACTGTATACAGTAATTAAAACAAATAGCTTAGATGATATTAAGAATGGAGTATACAGCTGTCTATTCTACTAATAGATTTAATTTCCAAATGTTAAATACAAGCTCATATATAATGAGCTGCTAACCCTCAGATAAAAGTAACCTTAGCAAAAAGTAGAGAAATCACAAATCTTCTCTTATCTTCACAACAGTTCTGTCATAATTCTAACTGGACCAATTTTACGATTAGAATTGGTAGAGCTCAGTTAAAATAGGGTTTAGGATTAGAACTATTCCAGAAGGTTAATATTAGCTTGATTCATCCATTCCAAAACCAATTTAGACATACAGTTCAGGACCAATTTATTCATGTACTTAGAAGAGTTAGTTTTAAAATAATATTTCAACTTTACTAGCGCGTTTCTTCTGATTGAAGAGTTTTGAATGACTTGGTTAGATGCCCAACTTAAGTCTGACAGGAGATAGGAGGAGGGTTGCGAACCTGAAAGACTTGGAGCCCATTGCCAAAGATAAATTACCAAAATATCAGTGGAAACAAGTTGCTCAGTTAGAAGAGAGTGACTGCTTTTAAGCCAGCTTATGCTTTTCCATTGATTATTGGAATAATTCAACGTTCCCAAACACATATTAAAGTGCAAAAGGTACGGCAAGCTAATATTCAGCCACTGGAATAGACCTGATCTGAATCATCTTAAAGTGTTTAGTCTATGCCTAAATGTTAAAATCATGTTATAAAACAAAATAAGTTAAATAAGCTTTAGCTTTTTTAATAAGAACCATGGGTTAATATCATCATTGGTAGCTACAAAAAGCAGAATTATTGTCTGTGACTTGCTAAAAGCAATTTAGCCAAATACCCAAAGGCTAAAATTAACATAGAACTCATGCCAACGTTGAGTGCACAAAAACATCTGACCGGCTCTTTAGATAGTTGCTATTTTAAGAGTGAAAAATGGCACCATCAGTAAAAAACATTCTATTATTTATATATATATATAAGCAAAACCTAAAGGACCCTGGAACATGTGGAGTTGCTTTGTTGCAGTAGATCAATATGACTCTTATGTTTGTAAATTAAATTTAACAAAACCACAGCCAGCAGCAGCATCCAGGATCTCTTTGTCAAGAGTTTAAACAAAGGGAAACAAAAAGCAATGTTTTGCTCAAGATGTTAATTTAAAGCGTACAAATTGACTTCATGTCTTATTTATTCTTTCACATGCATTTCTTCTAAATGTTTTTTTTATTTTTTATTTTATGTAATACTGTGTCAAATGAGATTAAATCGTACACCAACATTTTTTGATACTTCCTCTGCTGATTAATCAGCCACTGATCCATGCTGCTGTTCGACAGGAAAGGAAGGTGAAACACAGCAGCTATTGCTTCGGCTCGTTCTGTAATTCTGCTCTGTCTGACATTTCTCACAAATTTTAACACTGTCAGAGATACTGAATACATAATATGTCCCTGCAATGTGGGAGCTGACAGCTATCAGCTTTCAGATCTTGTCACTTCACTAGGAAGAAATTGTTTTTGTGATTTCAGACAAGGACAGTTGGGGAGATGAGGTGAGGATTGCCAAATCTATTGCTATGACACAGAGTTCATTTGCCAGCATGCTGTTCACCTGGATTCCTCAACATCACACAAGGAAACAGAGTAAATTTAGTGTAGTGATGTCATCTGAGGCATGGGAGGATATGACAAGGCGACAATTGTCTACACAATTGTAAGTCTTTTTCAATAAAAATGATGCTTTTTGTTACTAAATTCTCAGTCACAGTATCCTGCAAACGTATTTACTCACCTACAGCTTTTCAATTATTTCTCACATTACAACAAGTGTCAATGTATCTTGACGGAAATGTATTTGATAAATTGACCCAAAGTACATTCAGCTATGAAATGGATGGAAATATGATAAAAATAAAAATAAAAAAAACTTTTACAAATAAAGACTAAAATGAATTCAGCCCGTTTTATATTCAGAAGTCACCTCATCCGTAAAGACTCCCCTTGTGTATAATTTAATCTTAGTATCATTCCGGCAGTTCTTTGAAGACCTCTGGTTGTTAGAGAAGTAGAAAAACAGCATCATGAAGACCAATAGACAAAGCAAGTTTAATTTATTAAACAATGTCTAAATATTTAAACATCTCATGTACAACTGTTCAATGTATCTGCCAAAAATGTAATGTAAAAGTAAAGTTTATTAAAAAAGCACATTTCTAAGGCTAAAAGTAGAGGTGGGCATTTATCATATTGTTTGCCATTTATGTCTATTATATGAAGAACTTATAATGATAAGAATTGTCAGTTTTCATTGCCTCGAAAATTTTAAATTAATATTAAATAAAAAAAAACTTACAGTATCATCAGTAATGTTATTTTTTACCATTTTCTTCCAAATTTGAAACTATGAAATGCAGTTGCTGTCTGCATTTTACTGATATAAATCACACTTTAAAGTGGTGTCCTAAAAAAGCCTTTTTAAAAAGGGAAGGATGTTCAAAAACAGCACATCTGTGGTGCTATGAATGTTGTGCCTGGCAGTCACAGCAACACAGTTACCTAAAAAAGGGTTAGGTTTATGGTTATCACAAAGGTACCAGAAAATATTGTGATAAAAGTCGGTACTGTCCACCCCTGACTCAAAATCACTAATAACAGTCAGGATTAAAAAACAAGCGATAACAACTAAATAAATAAAAATAAATAAATAAAAAAGATTCACATTAACACTATTACCACAAACTTGATGGAAAAATGGATGGATCTAAAGATGTGGCAGTTCTAAAGGTTTTAGTCTAGTGACACATAAAAAGACTAAAAGACTAAGATGTAACTGAAATGAAAGGTGGTTATAAAAAGCATCAATTCAGAAGGGCTCAGTACTTCTAAACACCACACTTACTAGATGGAAATGGTGTGAAGATTTGTATCATTCTTTTCTTTTTGTTTGCAGTTATGTGCTTCTTTGTGTTGGTCTCTTGAGTACAATTCCAAATAAAACCTGCTGAAATCTGTGGCGCCAACGTGACAAAAGCTGGGAAGACTCTGCAATAGCTTTAGTTTTACCAAATGTAACCTAGTTTAGTTTACCAAAACTTTGATTAGTAGGATGGAAATGAAGCAACCTATTACAAATATTATACATAATGATTATTTGAGCATACTCTACAAGTAATTTTATAATACTCTACTTGTAGAGTATTATAGAGAAGTCCTAATATTTGTTTGTTTTAGCATCACTGCTGTGTCTATTTGCCATCACAAAGGGCGACTAATGACTGTAAAATGATGCAGACTTGTGAGATAATCTCATAAGTCTGGTAAGGACATACCCTTGATGAAACTTGTTTAATGATTGTTAAAGACTCTCAGAAAGTTAATAAAAAAACATAACTATTTCCCGTTGCATTCCTGCTTTCTGGTGTGAGTCAAGTAAAAGCCCAGCAAGCCTGAGACACTTTAATGCAGGGTGTTGCCTTTTAATAACAAGCTTCAACTTGTTACTAAATACCGGTAAGTTGGCTCTTAGCAATTGTTTGCAATTAAAGATAGTTTTATTATATGCTTTTAACATTGTGGGACAGATTAAATCCTTAGTTTCCATAGTTTTAACTTTCAACTTCCAGTGTATTTGCTGCCAAAAACTGCCACTGCAGACACAGTTTCAGGGTAGAAAGATACATACAGCATAATTTATGTTAGTTGAGCCTCATCATTCCACACAGAGATATGAAGTTTTCCTTACAGCTTCACAGGAGGTGATAATACACTGGTTTGCAAAGCGTCTTCTCAGAAGAGAAGCCAAGCAATTGTTTTGTCCTTGTGGTCCCTGGGGAGGGAATTACAAGACTCGTTGTTTCTCTTGTTGTGCCTGGAATCTGACTCATTTTCTATAACTGCTATTTTTAAAGCTCCAGCCTTTATTTGAGAATATTATTGTCAAAAATAAAACAAAAATTAGAAACAGAAAGTAGGTGGACCCTTGTTTTTTGGTCACAGTTGCTATGTTTTGAGTGGCACTTAAAGTTAAGTGCTGATAGAGGTGGTATTAAATAGTTGGATGCCACTGATGTTTATTTAATTTAAAGAAAAAAGTAAAAAAAATGTGCATAAGGCATAATTACTTTTTTATGAAAGCAGAAGTACAAGCTGCATAGTTAATACTTTAGGGTTAGGTTAGGTACTCAGGAAGGTAGTGATAATGTCACTACATATCTTACATATCTTTATTTCCTGTCTAAAACTGAATTCCCAGCTGTATACCTGTGTAGTGCTCAGGTATACATTCTCACACAGTGAGTGTTGGTTCCCCTGGTAGGTACAGATTAAAAACAGTTTACATCACACAGACTTGGCGGTGGAGCAGAGTATGAGGCTTGAATCTACTATTAAAGTCCTTCATTACAGTCAGGCTGAGGTCTCGACTTTGACAAGTCCGTTGCGACACCTCAAGTGTTTTCTTTTTCAGAAGTTCTGTTGTGAATTTGCTGGTGTGCGGAGGGCCATTAACCAGATGAGGAATTGATTGTGGCTAACTCTACCTTCCAGACTGATGGATTCACACTTGACTCTAGGATGCTTTGGTATACAGAAGAGATCACAGTCGACTCAGTGACATCAACACCGCTAAAATAAGCCTGAAGCATCACCTCTCTAGATCTATGCTTGACAAATGATATGAGGTAGTTTTGCCGAGTCTGTATCTGCTTTTTGCCAAACATGCTGTATAGTATGGCTAAATATGTCTTCTTTGTCACATTTGCCCACAAGAAATTGCTACACCTGATTCATGGTTCATTCAAATACAATGTTGCAAACCAAAGTTGTCTTGAGTTTTTTTTTTCCTGATTTCTCCCTTCCAACCATTAGTCGAGCTGTTCTGTCATTAACTTTGATATTAACATGATAAAATTGTCTAATTAGCCACAATCAAGTAAAAAACATTAGCTGCAGAGATGCCTGTGTTGCTCCCTGATTGCTGATTTTGAGCTTTGATAGGAGGATTATGTACCAAATATCTTACACCTGCTCACTCCTCTGCAGCCTTATCACTCCCTCCCTCTCTTTTTTCTGCTGCAGCTGCTGTGGGGGAGATTGTTCTCTATATGTAGGTGCTGATGAAATTTTGAGGGTGAGTACTGAATTATTTAAGGGGAGGATTATGAAAGCAGTTTTTCTAGTGTGTTGCTGGTGGATATGAATCGATATGAGTCCTCCCCAACTCCCTATAGCCAGCATCAGCATCTGGCCCCCCACTCTCTCTCTTTTTCACTCTCCTTGAAAGCCCAGAACCTCTGAACAGAAGTCCAGACACATGGCCAGGGGACACAGCAGTCTGGGTAACCAGATGCTCAAAGCATGATGAAATGCAGGACATGTGAAAACCGACAGGAAAACGATGGGATTGTTTATTGGTGTGTGTTGAAGGGTCTAGGTTCAGACTGACCACAGAAACAGATGGCAGGAAAAAAAAAAAAAAAAAGCTCGGCTGCCAAATCTGTTGTTCTCCTCTGGTTCTGCCAGGCGGGGGTTGGGGGTGTCTCACAGTCCAAGTTGGACGGTTGAGAAAACAGACTATACACAAAGATGTAGAGCAAGTATGTGCTGAAAGCTACATTTCTGTGGGTCTCGCTGTCACCTTCAGCAATGGACCAGTTACATAACAGCTGCCTTCCATGAAGATTTGATTGCACAGGCTTGAGTTTTGCAGCGGCAAAGCTCAGAAGGCTAAATTAATAACTGCGCTGCAGCACTCGATGTCTTGTTTTACTTGATTGTCTCAGTGAGTAGATTTGCATGTATTTCAGTTTCTGCTTAAGGATACTTCTTAAAGCTGAACAGATTTTGCTGAACAGTGTCTTTTTGGTCATCTTTGTAGTCAGAACTAACATTTTCCAAGAGACTTAGTTTTATGTTTTCATTTAAGACCAGCCAGATAGAGTCAAAGGATGCACTGGTACTGCTCCTTATTCAGCTTTCTGTTTGTAGAATAAGGAGGACCACTATACACAGAAATTGGTCTGTGCTTATATACTCCTCTCTGCCCAAAATTGACCAGAATCTCATACATAAGCAGTAAGTTGTGCAGCTTTGGAATACATGTTTCCTTCAAAAATCAAGGAACAGTTTAATTTTGATTACAGACGAAAAGAGTAATCAGCTGCTGACCAACATTAGCATGCTCTGCCTTACCAGAAACTACCTGATCAAAATTCTTACAAAACTCCCTGTCCCAGGTCTAGCTTTAGCTTGTTTTTTTTTTTTTTTGTGCCTCAACCACCATCTTTTTCATTCTGGGTAATGGTCACATTCATTTTGCTATGGACTTTAATATGTTATGTCAAATTAAAGCTCTGGTGAAACAGAAGTTCTTGAATTACTACTTAGAAATTCCTTGAAATGCTGATCAACTTATATAGGTAGAGTTCAATTAAAAAATGCTTTGGTTTACATTACAATGAAATATATATTCACATATATGCTTAATATTTGCATTACATTGAAATAAAACAAAAAAGAGAGAGACAAACAGAATTCTTACAATTTAAAAAAGAAAAACTGTTAAGACTACTTCATAAATCTTCTGTCACTAATTAGTTTAAAGGATTGGAAGTTTGTGATGTCCATTAATATTCATCTAGTATTGTAATGCTTTATTGAAGAGATTAATAAATTATCTACTGAAGTAAAAAATATTTTATAATTTATCAAAGTGCAGACAGTATGGAAGACATACTGACCACTTCTCCTGTCTGCTCCATTTTCCTCCTCCTCTCCAATTTTGCATCATCAACCATTGTTTCAGCTCTCAAATTTATGTTCTCACTCTGCTGTTTACTATTCAAAACAGCTACACCTGGTTAAGCTTTCTGTTTATATGTGACACCTTTCTTGAGAGGGCCTGCTTCTGCCAACAACTTAATGTTCTCCTTCTATAGATGATACACTTGACCCTGTCAATCAGAGTGTAACCCCATCTCTCTCCTAAACAACAGGGATCCATTTTTATTGACTGAACCTTTGTAACTATATGTGCAGTCTTTCATCCTATGGACTTGGAAACTGACTCAGAGCTCATCAGCTTGCATGTATTTCTGCCCTAAATAAAGCCACTAAAGGAGCTACTACTGCTGTTAACTTTTTACTTTTCTTTTCTTTTTCTTACAAAGTATAAATAGTACTGATAGATCAGTATTTCTGTGATTTTTTGTGTGTGGATGCTCTGGCTTCTCAAACCTTCAGACAGTTGTGGCTGATGACTGTACACACTGAGCGCAAGCTTAGTATGAGGGTTTGCTGCAAAATCAATGACAAAGGATTGGCTTTGTTCTGCTCCTTTTTGAGATGGATATGAAGGTTTTGTTTATGTCTTTTAATTTGATATTTTTCTCTCTGTTTTTTTCATGTTCAAAGTAAAAAAAAAAAAAAGATTTGACTTTATCTCACGTGACTCTCCACTGTCACCACATGCTCATCCAGAAGGGATGAATGTTGCAAGTCAATGCCTTGATGCAGTCTGTTGGGTTTACTTAGACAAAAAATGGTTTTAACTCATTTTAATAATAGACTGAACTCGACAGCATTGTTTTTAAAAAAAAAATAAAATAAAAAATAATAGGATCAATTGGGACGTACATAATTGACTTGGAATCTTTTTATATGATTAAAAATAATTTAGAGGATATGTGATGTTAACTGGTACTTTATAAGAAAAAACTAATTCAATTGAAAACAACAAGAAATCATACAACTAAAAGTTAACATGTGCTTTACATGATCTTAAAATTTCACTCTGTCCCACCACCTTCTGTCTTAATTCAAAGTTCAATCTGTAATTCCTCAAGAGGCCGACAGCTGAAATTATAGAGGGCTAAAAATAATGGCACTATAACTGAGAGGATCCCATTGAGAATGATTGAGAAGTGAGGTCGCTCGGCAGCTGAGGAACTTAGGTGAGCTGAATTCATTACTGGCCTTCACTTTTAAAGCAATGAATTCAAATAAACAAAACCTATTCAGCTTTCTTCTACACAACCAACACACTGACGCAGCACTATCGCTACTTGTGAAGCGATCTGCAGACATTAAGCTCTGTCTTCCATAACGTTCCCATTTCTTTGGCGCATTACACGAAAGCAATGCCTTTGTTGGTGGATGAACAAAGGCATTGTTTATCCACCAAACAACTGTAGAAATGTACTGTACATGTGTGTTAGGTTTGAGGCAGTATTTGTGCTCAAGCCTGTGCAACTGAGGCACAACATGACTGTTTTATTATTCATACTTGTGTGGATCCTCTTTCAGCCAAGGGACACCTGACAGACAAACACACTAAGGATCTCTCTCTTTCTGCTGCCTAAATGAGGAATCTTTAAACAATAAACAGAAAGCACCTCTCAACAAATCCAGAGCATTGCAGATATACTGTAGCTGCTTTTTATGTGTAAAATCATCCACATGACCCTCCTCCCTGAACAGCACAAATAAACTGACAGAGACACACAAGTGGTCATTTTTATTGCCCTAATGCACTTTTTAATGGCCGTCTTCCACCCTCTTCATGTTGACGTCATATCCATTAGGCTGCACCTCTGGGCCTTTTTAGTGGAGGCTGGTGCACAGAACTCCAGGCTAAGAGTCCTTAGCCTACAGTCAATTTTGGGCTGATAAACTCGCCGTTTTCGCCGATCTGACAGATGCGGTTACCGGGGCAATCCGCTCAGCCTCTCCACACGCAGCCATGACTATCAATCCCCCTGCGAGTGAGTGAACCCAGTGAACTGTGTGTCAGAAGGTAAAAGCTCTCTTTCCGTAATCCCTCACCTGTGTTTTACTTGTACACGCAGAGCTCAACTATGTACACCACGTATGTGTGTTTATAGCTCAGCTGACCAAGCAGTATATCTGGATCTGGTGCCACAGATAACAACCCTTGCAGGCTAATGTAAGGAGATAAGATTTCACATCTGATCAGCATCAGAGTCATAACTCACCAGGTTTCCTCCAGCCTCGTCTCTTGTAACGACAACATCATCAATTACACCAGGAGTTGACCCCATTCTGACCTGGTATTCAACAGTGAAGTGTCATCAACACCCTGCAATCCGCACTGACTTGTCTTTTCCTCTTCATGAATATAGAATGAGGAGGAACAATAGGTCAAGCATAACATAGGTTTGCCTAACGTGGTGATTGCCAACACCTTGATGATACGTCTAAGTAGAAAATGAGAAATGGAGACTTGGCATTAGGTTGATTTTGAGTGCCTAGTCCTGCTGGTCAAAATTTTGTTGAAAAAAAAAAAAAAAATACAATCAGAATATTTTATCAGTTGTCTTTTACATGAATGAAAAATAGATGAAAACTAAACAGGAATTTAGATTGGCGGGAACAAGGAAATTAATTGGCATGAATAAAAGAACACTGATGGTGCATTCTATTGCACTAAGGCTGAAGATTTTCTGATCTCAACAAGAATGCCAGCAGAAGCCAGATATCCATCTGGGAACGTTTAAACTCACTGAGGAACCCTGAGTTTGGTATATGATATGGCTGCATACATGTAGTCTAATTTAACTTGTGCAAAAAGGCACAATAACAAAAATCCCACAGAGCACCAGATAGTAGTGATTCTCTGCTTTGAGTGAAGAAAGTCAATACTGGAAAGAAAAACTTTTTAATGGGAACAATGTGGAGCAACAGTAATTGACAAAAATGTAACCATGTTAGAGAGACATCAGGTAGTAGGCTAGAATAGAAAAGAGCTGAGCATATTGGAGGTAATGCTTTGGTACCTATACTTGGTACTGAAGTGTTTTAAAAGTCTACAAACTTAGAGAATGTGTCAATCTCAATTTCACAGGGTTAGCTGGAAGCTACCAGGAGCAGTCCTCTGTGCACAGCTGCATGAAGCTGATTCTAGGAGTAAAAAATAAACTTATTATAAACTCACGTTACCTGAATGAACATACCCTGGCTTTCTTGGGTCTACATTCATTAACACCAGTACATTTCCTGACAGCTTTCTGCAGTCAGTCATAAAGCCAACACCATACTGGTCAGGAGAGTCACCACCACCTTCCAGCTACAGCAGCAGAGTGAATTCAAGGGGATTATTCCCCAACTACTTGACCTAACATTTAAAAATGACTGAAATGTTTCAATCTTAGTAATAACTCATTTATAGTTCAGGTCAAAGAGAACTGTTGGATTTTGAAATTGGGTAAGTTACAGCATTTTCAAACAAAGGCTTATGCCAACTTAAAGTTTTATAATTGTTCCTCTGCTTTCATATTCTTCCAATAAATGAATATGTTGTAAGTATGTATTTATACAATGCACATGTTTGCACACAAGGTTTTTAAAATCACTTGAAAAGCAAATTACTACAGAAGACCAAAATGCTTTACAAACTAAATTAGTTTTCAGCCTTCAGTCGATGAATAAGACAACTCTAAAAACTAACAATGTGTCAACCTGAACATTTCATGGCAATGCCACAAAGAATTTCAATGATTTTGAAGTACAAACTGGATATAAGGGGAGGACTATGGTGTACGAAGAAAGGGTGAACTGATCAATTTGGTTGTCAATCCTAAGATATTTCTTTTTTGTGACAAATCTGATGAAGAACTGATGCTTGCCTCTCATTTTTGACATAGAAACTCTGAAAACCAGGAATGTCTGTCTGTGGGAGAAATTTCTATGGAATTGCAAAAATAGCTCTTTTTGATAATTAAAGGCTATGCACTCCTCAGGACTTTTCATGCCAAAGGCTGATTTTAAAGTACCTTCTACAAACTACAGGGAAGCAGTGTAAAGAAGATAAATGTGATCAATGAGACAGAAACGTGATGTCTTGTGACTTTGCTGCAGTGTTCTGGATCAAGTGCAATGACATTAAAGATGGGGTTGAGAATCCAACGTTTGCAAGAGTCCAACCAAGATGTGGTGAATACATTAACTATTTTTTGTGTCAAACCAAGGCAGTCTGCTCCAGTTGAGTCTTTAAAATAATGGTTTGTACAGTTGGTTGAACTTGCACAACTGCCACTCAGTGTTGAACATCCAAAGCCTGATGCCTACTGGCAGATGGGGGCAATAATGAGATTTAAGATGGAACTTTTGGCAAAGGAAGGAAGGGGAAAACTCACTCAGGAAAACCAGGGAAAAAGAGAAAGGGAAGGGGAAATGGGGTAGAGGGACAGAGCAAGGGAAGAGAGAAGGTTGTTCTGATAAATATATGAGACAAAGTGTTCCGGGAATAGCGCAATAGCTCCAATCCATCACCAGATCATTGGGATGCATGAATAATGAATTTGCTCGGTGGTTCAAATTTGACAGATGACTTTGGTCAAACAGGTCGAACCAGTAGAACATGACTGCATTTAATTAATACTTGAGAATAAAGCTGCCATACATTTGTTACATAAATACATTTAATCTAAAAATTGCTTTGTGGGATTGAATCCTCAAATAAAACTATGTCTGGAATAACCTGAGGACGGGTAAAAGAATGAGACTTCCTAAAATTAAGCCTCCCTTTCTCTTGGGTGCTGGGTGACTGAGTTGGTAGAGCGTGTGTATCGTGTAGTGGTCGTCCTGGGTTCGATTCCCAGTCTCAGGCATTTGACGCATGTCTTCCCCTTCTCACCTCTCTGCATTTCTTGTCCATATGCTGTTCAATAAAGGTAACTAAAGTCTAAACAAAAATTATTTGTTCCTCTCGTATTATCCTCTTGTCTTATCAGAACCTACGCAAGCATTATTCATCTCTCAAGTATCTTCTGTGCAATCAGTTTGGCATATTTTTGTTATGGGCATTGCATGCATGTGGGTGTATGAATGACTTTCCTTTATCCTTCAGGATACTTTGCCCCATATATTAAGAGAAAAGAGGGCATCCATTTGTTTGCTCAGTGTTAGAGTGAATTAAAAAGCCCATCATCTCAAATCTCAAACTGCTGTTTGACACAAATCCTTGTTACAAGCAGATGGACGTCAAAGATACACAGAGAGTGAGATTGTGATTGACGTGAGGTCAGTGGGGCATGAAGGAAAGGAAGAGGCATCAGAGGAATGGGTTTTCCACCCGTCCATCTGTCCATCCAGAACACACAGACCAGCCATTAGCCAGGCTCCAGCTGTTATATATTAGCCTCCAGGTTACAAGGACTGCTCATTTACATGTTCTTACCCACCAACACAAAAAGGAAAAGAGAAACATGTTGTTGCAAGCAACTGTATTTTTTCTTTTTGAATGAATGCAGCCCTGGGCGAGCCCCACCTTCTGTTCCCACCTTAGAGAACAAAACATTGGGTTAACGAGAATGGGTCACGATGAGAAAAGACGACTTCAATTGCATTTTGGAATAAAGTAAGAATTTGGATTGATTTACTTTTTTTTTTCTCAAATCCAAACTATACTTCAAATCTGGCAAAACTGTAAAATAATTCAGTCCAGGTTTTCCATTTTATTTATACATAAATATACCAGCTGCCAAACACAGAGGACCAACATTCAGTTTTTATGCTTCGTGAAACTGGAACAAACTTTCAGAAAACAACCATTTGAGTGTTTTCAAATGGTTGGTAACTAGTTTGAGACAAGTTGAGCTTTGTGATGTGGTGCATTACACTGCTGGAATTAGCCATCAGAAGATGGGTACACTGGGATCCGAAAGAGATGAACGCAGTATATGGCATTTGGTTCACCTTGTTTACGGCAAATTCTGACCCTACCCACTCAATGTTGCAGCTGTAGACAAGATTCATCAGACCACACAAAAATGTTCTAATCTGATATTATGTGAGCTACTGCCATTTTGAGGGTATGCTAAGACAATTGGGCCTCTGTGTTAGATTACATTTATAAAGTCCCAGACAAATCAGATGTCAGATGATTAAATTAAGGTTTCTAAACAGTATGATCAATGTTAAAAGTAAAATATGCATTACATTTATTTAAGAAATTCACTGAATATCTCTGTCTACAGTACAAGTGATTTGTTAAAAATATATATTTGTAGGGCTCTTCCCCACTGAAAATTAGAAGGTTACATTGATCTTAGCTTTTATGACAAGATAATTCTTCAGTCATAAGATGTAAGGGTTTTTAAGAAGTCTTGCCACCAGTGCCAACACATATAAAGCTGTACACTGTTCTATTTTTGCCTGAAAGGTTAGTCAAACGAAGGCTGCATCCCTTAAAATCTGCCAGAAGGATGTTCAAATGACTTTGTTAATCAAATCTGAGGATTCCTTTCTTAAATGCTGGCATTCAGTCTGGAAAACTAAATCTGGTACTTAATTTGGTTACACAAGGCAAAGAAACCAGTTTAAAATTAAAAGATTAAATTTAGCCCTTAGCTTATCATTTTGTCTTGTTATCTCTATTGGATCAGTTATTACAAAAAACTTTAGGCAGATTATGAAAAATAGCAAAGAATAGTCAAAACATTACGTTGACTCTTCAAAAGTCTATCATTTTAAAGATGGTTTGCATCTAACAAAATTTGTAAGGATATAAGCAGTTGATTTAATTTTTGGACAAGAAACTGCGGCTTGCATTAGTATTCAGCCCCTGAGTCAATAGAGCATAGAACCACCTTTTGCTGTAATTACCCCAAAAGTCTGCTGTGTCTTCCTAACAGCTTTGCACATCTACTGGCTGAAATATCTGCTCACTCATGTTTGCAAAAATAGCTCCAGATTGGATGGAGAGGCAGTTATCCAGCACTGCCAAAGACTCTCAATTAGATTTAGGTTTCAACCATTATAAGAAATCAATATGCTTTCATCTAAACCAGGGGTCTGAAACCTGCAGCTCTGGAGCGGCAAATGGACCTTCTACAATGCCTCTTAATAACTGACTGGAAATGATAAATACAAAAATTAATGCTTTTAAATATAAATATAATACCAAAGGAAGGATTTGCTAATTTTACAGGTTTGTCAATAAATAAATAAATTTAATTTCCACAATAAAATAACCATAAACGTAACAGCTATGTCTTCTTATACTCTATGTTTCTGAGGTTTTTTTTAAACTAACAACTATTAACATCCCACGGAAAAGAATTATACAAACCTAAACATTTTAATAAAATAGTGGTTCTTTAGAAAAAAAATTGCAGATGATTATCAAAATTATACATTTTCCTTTTTCAAAAGGTCATATGACATCTGGGTCTCTAAATAAGCAGAATTAAGGGAAATAATTTCTCTTCAGATTGTAAATGTTGCAGACTGCTTATCTAAACCATTACTTTATAGCTTTGGCTATATGTTCAGGGTTGTAGTCCTGCTGGAAGGTGAATTTCTGCCCCAATCTCATGCATCATCATCCAACAGGTTTTGTGCTCCATGGTTTTTACATTGTGTTGGTTTCTGCCAGACAGAATTTTCTATCTAGCCCAAAGAGTGCAATTGTGGTCTAATCCTATCAGAGCATCTTTCTCCACTAATGTTTTCTAACAAACCTCTGGGGCTTTGACAGACCAGCTGTATTAATTCTGAGATTACATTAAAAACAGTTGGACTCAGTTAACTAATAATGGAACCGTTGCTTAGTTGCACTCTTTTTTAATTAGGGGTAAAAGAGTTAAATGTGTTGTCACTTTGCTGATATTCAGATATGCAAATGTGTTGGTATGTGACAAAATATAAAATCAGTGAAAGCATATAATAATTTAGAAAAAGTGTTACGTAATACTCACTAGGTGGATGTTTGTGCAGTGAGAAACAGCTGTTTTCTGGATCAGGATTGCAATGTTTCTGCTTTGAGCTTCAGAGATATTTACTGATTTAAAAAAAAGCATCCTTAGGGAACAGACAAAACACAGAGCTCACAATTCTCAGCTTTATAGTCCCTGACAAAAAGATTAAAACAAACATCAATGATTATATGAAAGTGCATTTATCGCTACGCATTCTCAGGTGGGCTCTGTAAGGTAATTTAAAGGCCATTTCAGAAATAGTGGGTTGCTGCATGTTCTCTGTCTTGCTTTTATGTCACAGTGGACCATTATACTCCTGTGTTTTTGTATTGCCTCCATAGGAAATTTCCACTCAGAAGTCATTCTTTAAATGTTAGACAGATGTTAGAATGCTTCTTTGAAAAAATGTAATCAATCCACACTATAAATTATCAAAGAATATAGTTGTGCATAACACTTTCTATGTTTTCTGTTATTTAACATAAGATCAATAAGATTCTAAGTTTGGATTACAAAAAAGTCAACAAAGGCAACATCATTAACTGCTACCACAGAGAGTCAATAAGAGGCTGAATAATCAGCTTCACCATTGTACAACTGTAAGGAGATCCTTTGAAACTGCAATGAGATCCTTAGTTCATTGTTTGGATTTACTGGGCTTGAATGGTTTGATTTATTCAGATTTACTCAGACGACAGACAGATTGCACAGAAAGTTGGGAATTACAGCATGTAATCTTAGCCTTCATACCGGCTCAGTCTCCGGTGATAAGAATATGATCAGATCTAGGAACCACAAAGAAAGTACACAAGCAAAAGAAATCTGACTTTATGGACATACATCTTGTGTCCAGCTTGATTTCATGCAGAGAATGGTTCTTTTTTCCCTTTATAACTGTGAAATTAAGCTAGTTTGGCTGCAAAAACCTTTAACAAACAACTGAGCCAATTGAATTACCAAAGCCATTCTGCAATTTATTAACAACGGGTGTTCCAGGTTTTGCTCGACTTCACAAATGACTTTGTTTTCACTGTTTATAAGAAGCTATTTCAATCCTTTGATGTAGGCATTGCTGGGTAACTAAATTTCTACATTTCCTACATGACAGAGTAAATCCTTCAATCCTCAGATAGGACTGAGCTGATTCAGGAGAAAAAGGGACTTGTCTTAAAAGTCAGGAGTCTTTCCCATGTTTAATTATAACGTGAACATAACATAATATGTAAATCTTTATATTTTTAAATCATTTCTTTGATGGTTGTGCATCATTTAAAATTTTTCTCATAAAGAACTTTGGGTTTCATTAGATTTAACTCATAAATATAAAAAACAACTGAAATAAACACTTGAAGTGTAATGAATCTATATAATAAATGAGTTTTATTTACTAAGATCAGCAAAGGAAATCTTTAACTTGATATTTACACCGTAGAAATACTTTAAGATTTTCCATCAGGCATTGCTGAAAGATGTAACAAACTGGAATAAAGTATATCACTATGGTTTGGACCATGTGTTATACTTTAATAATACAGGTTACTAATTACCACCCCATGTCTTCTGCCCACCTTTATCATTATCGCCCACTATCCTCAAATCATAGATTGCGCACAGATTTGGAGCTAGAACAGCCAACAAATTCTCATTATATAGCAATACTTTTTTAATATATTGTACATAATGCACATTTAAGCAGGCAGTGGCTTTGGATGTCCCCTTTTACATATGTTTTAATGTTTGAAATGATCGGCTATTTATTTAAAATAGCTAACCGGCGTAACACCAAATGTAGTTTTAACATGATTATTTAGTTTAGTACTTAATAATATTCATATACTCTTGAAATAATTTTGGTTGCATTATTGGAAATCGCTATTTAAAATGGCATGTTCCATTTACTTTTCATCTGATTTTATAATTAGTTTAATGATGATAAACATTTAAGTGTGATTAATAAACAAGAAAAACAGGTTAAAGCTGTAAAAAGCTTGGTGGCACAGTGCTACACATGCCACCAATGGAAGGAAAAGCTAGGACACGAAGTTACTACCTCTGTACCAGAAGTGGGGCAATTGGATCTTTCTCCAAAAACAATTACTGTTTTTTTTCACTCATTAAAACAGAGGAAATTAAGGACAATCCCAGTTTTACAGTGGTTTTAAAGAAAAAGAACAACTGTGATTCAAAAGTAAATATGCCTGAGCCTCATCGGCAATGAAAAGAAATGTAAAATGTCCTTACAATACAGTCTATAAAAAAATGTCTGACTAAAATAATATCGACCCAAGAATGGATCTTTGGAGAACTACACAAATAACGGATGAATCAAGGTTGCTTTTAAGGAATTGATACATTAGTGCACATTAAACACAAACTTCCACAACACCTAAGGTTAGGCTCCTCTTTCTGTTAAGAAAGTTACTAACTTTATTTCACTCTTCTGGGCAAGATCTTTGCAGATCACTATGACTTTACTTTGAGCTAAAATAATATTTTGCCAAGTTGGTATTCAAGATGAACCTAATATTGTCTTCAGCTGATTTATTTTTATGTCCCTGAGGAGTTTTGATCAGGAAACTGTTTAGTAATACATGCACATTAATACATGTTAAATGGACCTTTTAAAGTGAATGATCTTAATTTAGTTAATAACTCAGTAAGCTTTCAAAATGATCCATGACTAATTCATAATTAGTTGAATCACTTGAATAGTGATTCAGTGTGTTTAATCCAGGCTACCCACTTGTCTTGTCTTGATAGAATAGCAGATGAAACCTTGAAGGAAGCCAAAGATTTCAGTAGGAAAATTGTCTTAATTTTTTACCATAACTTTGTCAATGGCTTGTGTTTTTTAAATGCTTCAGAAAAGGTTGGCAACACAAGGCTGATGCCACTATGCAAGGTTTTCTGTGAGCTGAGACTGGGAACAAAACCACAGCATCAACAAGAGAACCCCAATTAAATCAATCCAAGCATCATCACTCTGCTTTATTTGGTTGAGAAAAGCAGTTTTATCTTCACGGGACATTTTCGCCATTATATGCCACTTTTGTCTAGTTTTTCTCCATACTATAGTTGTTTTTTTCAAAATTTTTCAGCAAGAGGAACATTCAGATATCCAACACCAGAACCAGACTTTAAATAGCCAGCAAACACTGACCTGAGGTCTAGATGGCCCAGCAGGGGATCGGCAGCTGCACCCAGCACCCAGACGGTGAAGCCAATCAGAAGCAGAGTGGTGGTAAGGATGGTGCGCCGTGCTTCTGTTGAAGTGTCTCTTACAGCCAGGCTAAAAGAAATGGCCCCTCTTAAACCTGAGTACAGATGGAAAACAAAGCTGTTTTTGAGCAAAGATATGGTTTAAAGGCTTCTGTAAAACTACCAGAAAACTATCAAACAACAATTATTTATAAAAGGCAGCAAGCCATCCAGATAATAAGGCCATAGAAGGGAAACAGATTACACTCCGACTATCACTGTCACCATAAGCCATTTGGCCAACAAATAGCTTAGATTGTGTGATGCAGAGCATAATAGCAAAAAATATCCCATGGGAATTCATCGACCTCCATGGGAAAAAATGGGGGAAGTGTTGGTTGCTTATGTTGGTGGATACAATAAAAAAATGTTAAAAAACCCAGCAAGATAAGGGGTTTTCATGAGGAAACATTCTTACATAAGCAGTAAAGTAGGTCAGACCTGCAAACATACAGGATGGCGTATTACTTTCTATAAAAATATTTATTTCCCTTTCCCTAGTCTTTTAACTGTAAAATGCTTGAAATATTACTGTCAAACACACCTATATAAAGGTAATGATTAATATGCATTACCTTAAACAAAAACTAGCAAAGTAAGAATGAAAAATAAAAACATTTGTGATTCTGAATATATCCGTTTAAGCAGAACTGCCCTCAGGAACAAAAGTAATGAAATATTAAAGGCTTCAAGTAGGTGCTGGCATTTGTGACTGTCAAACTAACTTCATCAAGACATTGTGTTACACACAATATTAGCTGCAAGCCCTAAATGATAGAATGAATGAAATGGGAAAGTCTTCTTTTTTCAAAACTTGCAGAAAAAAGGATTGAAAAATCCAACATTTATCACTCCCGCAATCCCAACTACCTCAATGCTGAAGGCTTAGTAACGATTAGAAGTTGAGGAAAACACTACCTGCAAAGGCCATAAAGTGTTGGAAGTTGCGGGAAATCTTCTTTGTATGACCCAGGTTTATTAGGAAAGACAAAGGATAGATGTTGCAGGCTCTTGAAATGAAAATGGATAACTGCAGGAATTGAGTATGGTTAAGGACAATGTATGAAATTCACCTGTGAAAAAACTAGCTAGCATCAAGGATCAAACAAGTCATCACATGTGTAAATGTTTCTCTAATTTACAAGGCAATATAGCAAATTAATTCTTATGGTGGTAAAAATGTTCAGTGTATCTAAGCATTAAACAAATCAACCCATTATTGTTAATTAAACCACCACTCTTAGTGTGAACTCTTAATTATCCATCTTGTGTTATTTCATTAAACATATGATTTTGGCGCAGTATTACTAAATATAACTTTACTCAGGTAACTTTTAAAATGTAGACAAAGCTGAACTCTATTTAGTGCTGTCTAAAAATAATTATATAAGCACCAATCATCGCAAGGGACTTAATGTTAAATGTTGTTTTTCATAGTCAGATTTGACTATGAGTGGGGTCGGGAGGGGTACCTATCTCCAGCTAACGTTCCGGGCGAGAGGCGGGGTCACCCTGGACAGGTCGCCAGTCTGTCGCAGGATTACAGAACCTTAAGGTGTATTTCAAAGTAACACCTCAAACTTACTGCTTGTAGAACATCATCAAAATAAGCCAAGATTTTAGGGAGGGAATTGGTAAGCTGTGTCCCAGAGATGAATATGATGTGTTGTGAAATGTACTTAAGTCCCAGGCAACAAGCAAAGACAACTCTTTGAGGAAGAAACCATAACTCCAAAAGCAACTTAAAATTTTTTGGTCATAATGTTGATTGTCAAATTTGAAAGAAAAAAAGGGTAACTTGCAAGTCTGATTATTCTGACAGCAAATTTAAAATACTTTTGTAATCAAAATGAACTTAAAACATGAAGGGTTTAGTTTAATTTAGTGTCAGATTATGAGAAAAAACATGCTATATCTTTTTATACAGGGTATGCAAACCTCTAGCTTCAACTGTTGTGAAATAAAAATTGTGTTATTATTTCTTTTAACAATTTCATTGAATTCTTTTACTCATTTAACCACATTAGTATTGGTCAGTCTGTTAGAGTATGTAGGCCAGAGAGAGTCTCTGCAGAACCAGTTAGATAGGTTTTCTGTTGACCTCTCCCTGCAGCAGTCGCAGCAGACTGATGAATGGACTAAAGCTTCACCACACGTGCCAAAGCAAGGCGCCAGAGTTTGTTAACAGATAACAACAGATAGTTTAGGTAAAAATAGTGAGATGGAATAAGCCCTAAGGTTTAACAAGTTTCTCCATTGAATGTCACAAGCTAAGAGTACATGCATGAACAAGGTCTGACAATGTTTTTGTTATGCAAAATTGTTCCATTAGTAAACCTGACTTTTGGAAACTTCCACATTTTGAACAAGAAGATGTTTATTATCTAAACAATTAACTGACCTTTCAGTGAGGATGAGTCTGCATCCTGTCTACCCTGATGTTACATGACCATGCATTAAACCTGTTCAACTGGCTCTGAGCCAGGGAGTGACCACATTGTGGAGAGTCCTATATATTGTGAGAGCTTGCAGCTCCAAATCAGAACTCATTGCAGGTACAGCTCTTGTGCTGTGCTGTGCTGTGTTTTCTCCGTTTGCAAACGTAATAAAGATTTTTGCTCTTTGCCATTTGCCGGAGTCTCAGCCTGATCTGTTACCACAGTTTTTTTTGTCCACACTTTGATATGATATAAATGTTTGAACACAAACTCAGAATGTATATTAATAAAATTATTTCTAAACAATGTGTCTTTATGATGCAAATGCAGCAGTGTGGCACCTTGCAGAAGCATAAAACCAATCAGGCGCTGCCAGCTGTCTTGGATCTAAACACCCACTTTGATGGCGCACACGGGATGGGACTGAATGCTAAGTGTCCATGGCAGTAATACAGAAGATGATAGGTGGGCAATTATCAGGGACAAAGCTGCCATTTTGAAAACACTTAGTGTCTTTTGTCAAAAAAACTCCAATTGCCCTCTTTTAACGTCGTCTGACCTTGATAGAACCTAAGGTTTTCTTGTTATTATGTGACAATCTGCATTTGTGACACTAAGAGGACAGGGCTAAAGAGAGCCAAACATATTTTCAAACCCTTTTTAATCTTTGATGCATGGGAGTCATTTATGCAGACAGGTAACCTTGTTTTAGATTCATGGAGGGAATAAATTTTAGTCTTTCTCAAGGGAAATTCAAATATGATGCAAGAAATAAAAACAGCATCAACATCTACGACAGGGGACATTAGTATGACAGAGCTATTACTAAAACAGAGTTCTCTCGCATCCTGCAGTCAATATTAAATCTTCTGAACCCTATGGAATTTCAAAAGCAATATCTTGCTCCCAAAAGCAGTCATTGCTCTCCGACAAAGACCTCTGAGCTATTTGAATGGAGGTAATTAAGCACTTCCATCTCAGCTCCATTTCCAATAAAAGCCAATCTCCATTGTCACCGACTGAGGCTGGAGGCCACAGCGATTAAAATCTACTAAACAGCCAAAGAGCGATTAACATGGGGTGAATGACTCGGGTTATTTAATTTTTATAGTCACGTTTACGGCCATGCAAGATGACTCTGACCTCCATTTCTTTCTGTTTATACAACCCGGTCAGCTTCCAGTGGGAGATGATTGTGAGATTTTTGTGGATATTATACAGCAGAACAGTTAAACTGAAGTCATAAGTTTTCCTCCACTACTAGACACTCAGTCTAAACAAGAGCACTGGGATAGGAATCTGCTCTGTCCATGTTTCTGTACCCCCTTTGACCCTGTGCTGGACAATGATCTGTAATAATAATTGCTGGCCGTCTGAGCAGTGGACTGTGAAAGAACAACTCCTTGGAGTGCAGCCACTTTTGTGGAAGCAGCCACTCTACTTCTATGCCAGCTTTAAAGAAAGGATGGTTGTACAATGAATAGCACCCTGTTCCCTTTCATTCTCCAACAAAGAAAAGCTGACAGCTACAACAGCAGCTTCAAGCATAAAACTTCTCTTTTCATAGTCAGACTTTGCCAAATCTACTTAGGCATCATTAATGGTTTTGTTACCATGCATAGGAGTTTTGTAAAAGCTATAGACACTTTAGAGTTTCATCAACAATACTGGAAGCAGCTGACCAAATAAGGTAGTTGATAAAGATAGAAAAATAGAGATGATAAATGTAAGTTTCAATACTTAAAAAAGTGTAAAAGGGTAATTTATTTTACAAACAATGGGAAGGTGTGAAGAAAATGCTAACAGGATAAGTTAGCATACATAACGTTCCAGCTACTGTACTATTTCAGCATCCCATGGACCTGGGATCTTATTTCAAACTAACTCTAGCTGTGCAATTTTAAAATTGATACAAGTAGACTAATCAGCATATAGCAAAGACAGAACAAAATGTTGTTAATTCTCCCTACACCCCCAAATATTGCTGAAGTCTCATCACATCTCTTTCCTATGCAACCACTCTGAGTCTTGTTTTCTGAACTGGATGTCTCATTTCTCCCAAAGTGACGTCTTCCATTACCTAAAACTCTGTCTGTTATTCTCAGCCTCAGCCTGCACAATAATCAACAAAATATTTTAATTTATTTTGCATACCAATGTTTTGTCTCCATTCCACTGTTTGCTAAGCACCACAGTGAACAAGTTGGGAATGAATTGACTGAGAAATCAACTCCCTCTGAAAAGTCAAAAATCGGCCCTGCTTAAGATTTAATGGTACACATTAATATATTTTAATGCATGAGTACCATTGGGCCGTGGTTATTAATTTTGAATGTGCAAACATCTAACAATGACTTCACCTAAACTTACATGAAATCATATAGGGATAATAGTGTATATAAAGTTGTGCTGTCAAATTGAGTCTCCATTTCTGAGCTGAGTCAATAATTATTAGACTCTTTTAATTGTTTTAAATATGTAATTATGCAAAAATCTGCCCTTGATCAATTTAAATAATATATGTTACAAAATACAATTTTTATTGAGTCTACCTTTAACAAAGACAGAAATTATAAAAGATTCAAAAAGATCCTCCTTTTACAAAATAAGGCACAATTTCCAATTGTTTTTCAGCAAATGGAAAGCTATCATCAATAATTATAATAAATAACCTATTTAAATTTATGGGAATTTTATAGTGAAGATATACTGTTGGGTGTGAATTTGGAGAATTAAAGCACAGACAGGCAGCTGAATGCCATCTGTGCAGTCAAAAAATTCATTTCGGAGCAGCTTAAGATTTGGGTTGTTTTTTTATTTGAACGGCTGTTGGGATGATCGGGATGCCAAATTGAAAACAAGGAAGATGTTCCAGTAACGGCACAAAAAGGGATCGGTCTCAAAGTACAGCAGACTGAGAGAAATCAAACAGAGTGAGTTCTGACTGAAATCCAGAGGCTGCACAGCAGGGGGTGAAAAAACTCTGTTGCATTGCAGAAAAGGATACAAATGCTCCAGAGATGAAGAGAGCTCTGAAGGCATGGTGACGAAATGTAAACCATATATATCCCATGTAGCCGAAGATGAAAATCTCCCCGAGGAAGTTGAGGACTTCAAAGAGCTGCAAATTATAAAAAAGGATTAAAAGAATCTTGAGAGAGAGGGTCAGAAAGATGAGAGTGTATGTAGAGAGAGAGGGGATGTGTGAAGCTGTTTGCAAGTGGAGTTACGGTACAGCCTGGGTCAGAACTTTACATCTACTCTTAAAGGACATTAATGGCATTTATTTAAATTGTTATGTTTGTAGGAGTGGATTTATACATCTGCAGTATGATCTTAAATAAATACAATTTGAGTAAATAAGCTTCATACTATTTTAAATTCCCTCTTATTTATACTGGGTTAAATTACATGTGCAGTCTAAATATATTTTTAATATTCCATAACTTAGAATATTATGAAGAGGTAAATTCATTTCAGTAACTTGTTTCACTAAGAGAAACACATTATATACATTAATGACACACAGTCGGATGTTTCCAAACTCTTATTTCTATTAATATGATCATTTTTATTACATTAGAAATTTTCATACATTAATGTTTTTTCACGCGGATGTACCTATTGAGCCTGCATGATTCGGACATTGTGTAGATTAGAGAAAGTCTACAATAAATTCAAACATGTGCACCCAAATCTTGTTTGGAAAACGTACCCTGAAACCATGATATGATATTTTTCAATGAAGGAAAAATGCTTCAGATGCATCATTAAAATCATGAAACTAATGTGACCTCATGTCAATGATTGTAAAGCTCAGATGAAACTGTAGACTTTTGATGTTATTGTTATTCTTTTGTCTGTTTAATGTTTTAAGATTACCTGCCTGCATTTATTAATGTCAATGTGTCGCACAAAGTGACATTCATAACAGCTCTCTGCAGCTACTGTACATTTATTTATGCCAGCTAAAATCTTTGTATCACATCCGAGTGCTTTATAAATCCATCCTAAAACAGTTCTTCTAACCTCCCTTTGTTTCAATGTTCATTAACATCAAATAATAAGTCACCAAAGGATTTCAGTCCAAGAAAACAGATTGGTGTCAGTGGTGTTTGAGATGAAGCCTCAATTCATCTCCTTCCACAGATCAGTATTTATGGAAGTCTGTCTACATGCTATATAGATGCAATGTGAGTCTGACAGTGAAGGATTTCTCACAAAATAAGATGAGATTTGTAAAAACACGACAAATTCAGTTTTGACATTATTCCCTTTGAGGAAGCAGCTACAGAAATCTGCAGCCCCAGGGCATGATGCTTTTTGCGTTCAACAGCTGAGTTATTCTAGTCAATTCTTTTTTCGGTTTACACTCAAAAGAGTTCTATTGCAAATATGTGGGTTGTCGAAATAAGTGAAAAATAAAAAGACAGAATATTGGACATTAAAAAAAACGAATGTTGGTTAAGCTTTTTGATCCTTCAAGATAGAAAAATCCAACAGATCTCATTTTCCTCTACTGAAAATAAATTCATTTTTCAATTGATCTATTCATAAAACCATTAATTAATGATATTGATAAACAATAAAGTAGACATTCAGATTTTATTAATAACTTAAGAAATATGTTTTATATTAAGCTTTTTTGGTTAAAAGCTTCTATAAAAAGCTTTGAGCAGAGATGCACCAGTGAAAGAATATATGTTTGACTCACTATTCAAATGCTCTCTTTGTACCTTTTTTAATTTCAGCTGGAGCTGCATGTATAAAACATGCAATAATGGATACAGGCATGCTGCCAAGTAAACACACTGCTCTGTTCAGATCTACTTTGTAGGCAAGGTCTTCAACTGTGTAACCGTTTAGAAAGCTTTTCCGTGATAAACAGCTGCACTGTGGCACTGATAATGCATAATAAATGCACAGATGAGTTTATGTGTACACTTTTGATTTATTTGCTCCACTGTGAAGCTTGTCAGCTCAGTATATCAGAAGTGCTGGCCCCCATATGTGCTAGGCTTTATAAGCAGATAGGTTGGAGGGTTGTCTACCCCACAGACATCTACAGAATGACCAGAACACCAATAGAAATTAATATCTGGTTCTATGTGCAGAGATGATAAACGGACTGCCATAAAAAGACCTTATGAATGAACAAAACTGAAAAATGTTCCTTGAAAGTGGAAGTACGGTTAGTTGAAGTTATTGAAAATAAATATACCTGTTTGGTTCTTGTACTCCCCTCATGCGACAAATTGAGATTTGTGTACTTTGCCTGGCTCAGACCACAAAACAGAACTGCTACAATGCCTGAAATACAAAACAAAACATGTGCAAATGAAGTCGATTAAACTTCTGAAAGTGCAATCAATCTACTGTGAGCACAAATTATGGAAAAATAATGGGGATCGGTCAGATTCAGCGGTTTCACAAAAAGAGATGTTTATGTGTTTTATTTTGTTATGTCAAGATTAAAGATTTGCACAGAGGTCTGGGGTCTGGCAAAGTTGCAACAATAACAAACAGTTCTCTTGGGAAATTTGTAGGGTAGGGCAATCTTCCTGTTCATGTTATCATACTCGGCCAGTTACAGCTCTTGCATCTCTTATCTGTACACAGGCATTAACCAGGCCACAACCAGAAAACCAAAGGACAGATGAAAGAGAAAATAGAGACACGTCTGGTACAAAACATAAAAACGTCAGATATTATATTCTCTAAAAGGGTCAGATTTCTAATTCTATAAATGTCATCCTGTAGGACTGAAGAACAACTGTAAGGCCAAAATGAATAAATGCATGTTCAAATTTCATCTACACTACTAAAATAAGATTTCTATCTAATTTCCATTTGGTAAAATGTAATTCAAATGTCATGCAAAAGCATTAATTCCAAAAACATCAATGTATTTAATTGGGTATTGTGATAGTGACAGATCAACACAAAGTTGTGCATAACTCTAACGTTAAATGAAAACAATAAAGGATTATAAATATGTTGCGAAAAAACATAGAAGTGTGCCACACTGGTACATCTGACCACAGCATCTTATTTCCTTTGCTTTGTCCAATAAATGACTTGTGGCTCCTTTAAAGTTACTGACTGCATCCTTGATACTTCTCTCATCAATACTTTCCTTGTCTGTCAGTTTAAATGAAAGATAATGTCTTGATAGGTTTGCATCTGTACCATACCCTCATTTTGAGATAATGGATTGAACATCTCTGTGAAATGTTCCGTCCCAATGATATACATTGAAGTTCAATACTGGTTCCTTGTTTGATAAGTTGTGAACATACATGAACAAAGAAAGACAAAAAAGAAAGAAAAACAAGTGCAGAACAAGTTCATAAAAATGGTGGTTTCACTCAGAGAGCCCCTGTCGGTGAACAGAAACCTGAAGCGTATCACACAGAAAGAAGGCTGCTGCCTCACAGGATATGCTTGTTTTGTTGCAGGGATTGAATTTCATACTTTTTTCATCTCTCTTCTTTGAGGGAGAATCACATAAAAATGGAATCACATGAATTTACTCTGATAGGGAGCAACACTTGCACTGGCCAAGATGTGTGCAATAAAAGCACCAACAGAGCAAATAGCACATTACCAAAGCTGGACACATACTCTCTATTTACCAGCCACCATAAAATCATTACACACCGACCTGCAGCTGTATGCTACTTTCAGCAATCCGTGTTCAGAATGCGTTTTCAACCAGAATTCTGCTTTGTTTGTTTTTTTTTAATCATTTTTAGTTTATATTCCTCATTGGTTTATTTAACACTGACAGAGGTAACATTTCATCCGCCATCTACAAAAAGCAAGGAGGGAATATGGAAATAGATTACATGTATCCAATAATGAAGAGCTGCAAAGGGTGTAAGATTAATAATTGTAGAGTTAAGGGTCATTAGGTATCTCCCTCCCCCTAAACTGAAGCAATTATTGGAAACAGAAAGTGCTTCAATAACCAGACAACACCAGGGAGAACGACCAACTCCCACTCAACTCATGCTTATTCATCCTGAGAACAAGATAGAGCCTCTGTAGCCCTCTGAGATGACTATTACATTACGCTCATTAACAAGGACAGGGTAGTTCCCAGTTTGTAGAGATAAAAAAAAAAAAAACACCTAATAAAATTTACATTTTCTTCTTCAATGCAGAATTTCTTCAGATCTTAAGAAGCATTATAAGAACCACTGACATAACATGCGTTTCTGCGGTTCAAGTTGTGCCATTTCATCTGCCGACTTGACAGGATTTGTTGTAGTCATCTCAACATGATTACTTTTACTCATTTGGATCAGTTACCTCACCGGAAAAAAAAAAATCAACTGAGGGTGAGTGATAACAGATTACAAACATGAATAATCAAAACTGTTATAAATGAATCAGTTCATTGGGCAGTATGCAGGATGGTGCTCTTCATAAACAGGGCCAAGTAGATAAAGGTCAAGCTATTTCATTAGAAACCATTTTCTCTTCCTCTACAGGCCACAGAGACTACTGGTAAGCAAGAGCGAGCTTGTCAGCTGATTCAGTGGTATCCCTCTGATAAAGCCACGGCAGGAGGAACAAGACCACAGTGTTTGTTGAATACAAATACTAAATGAATATTCTAAAGCCCCATCATTGTGGTCAGCGTAGAGGAAGACAATATCAGGCAACAAAGCCAAGACTTATTCTTCCAAATGCAACACACCAACAATTCCAAAACAGAATGATATATTGTTCCAATGTCCCTCATTAAACTAAATCAAATTTACATTAGAGTCGATTTTGAGGAAAACTTACATTAACATTCAGAACAAAACTGATGTTAAATTATTACATTTATATATACTGACCACAAAGAAGATGAGTGCATTTTCATGAAGACTGGAATGTGTGATATAGTTTTCCAATAATCCAAGAATTTTTGAGGGATTAATTTTTCCATAGTACCTTACAAAAGCATTCATCTTTCTTGAAATGTTTCACAAATAAAAGTCTGAGAAGTAGGGGATGCTTTTTATCTCTGCCTTAAATTAAATCAAGTGGAACCTTATAGAAGACAGCTATTTAATAAATATAGTGCAGCTGTGTGTAATATCTTAGTGTAAAATCCAGCTGTTCTTAAAGGCCTCAGAGGCTTTTTAGAGAACACCAGTGAGCAAAAAGCATCATGAAACCTGTCAAAGAAACATGCCAGACAGAGTACAGCAGGGATACGTTAAATACAATAGCCCATCTTTTGAACAAAAACAGAATATTGGTACATTGCAAACCCACTAAGATATTGCAGACAGAAATAATCTGTGAATGCATCAGAATAAGAATTCAATTGTATCAAAAATTAGAATCAGCTTTATTGGCCAAAATTGTGTGCACATACCAGGAATCTGACTTTGGTTTTATAGAGCTCGCAGCATACAAACAAATAGTATAAATATTTCAACTTTAGAATAAATAAAATAAATCACACTATATTTACAATGTTACGTGTGGTGGAAAAATAATGCTATAAATCACCCCAAACTTTGCATCATAATTGTGAAACAAGGTGTTGGAAGCATCATGTTGTGGGGAACTTATGTGTCCTGCAAATCACATTAGTTCTCTCACATAATAACAAGAAAACCTTAGGTTCATCTTTTAGCAGGATAACAACACTAATCCCACAACTAGAGTGATGGGATGGTTTAAGTCAAAGCACCTTCATATTCTAGAATGATACAGTCAAAATCCACAACTAAATGCAACTGAGAACCTGCGATAACACTTGAAACTTGCTGTTTTCAGTTGCCAAAAAGACACATAGCAAAATGTGGTTCTATTAGGCTTCACCTCAGTGAGACCTAACACAAATACAATGTATGGTTTTCCTTACACTTCACAACTATGTACTATGTTTTGGTCTGTCACGTAAAATCCCAATAAAATACATCAAAGATTTATTGCGGAGAGGTATAATAGGCACAGTGCAGGCTTCTGCATTAAAAAAAAACAACTGATGCCGAGGGGTCGCATGCAAGTTAGTGCATGCAGCTTAGAAGTGATGCCTGGGGGCAGGGGCAGGGGAATGCGGTTAGAGGGGTGGTGAAGGCTGAGACTCACTGAAAGGATTTTTATTCAGCAGTCAGCCACCAACACAGTTCCGATATGGCCACAGACACACGAGTCACAGAAGTGAAGAAATGCTCACCTGACAGTCCACAGGCTTCTGCTGAAAGGAAGCTGCTCCAGGACAGCAGGAAGAAGATTGATGTTTCCAGCAGAGGATTCTCATGGAGTCGGGTGAGTTTGGTGAGGTGGAGAGAGTGTTAAAGATTTACAAGATGATAATCATGCAGTTTTTACACCTTTTCCAATAAGCTAAAGTTTGTGGTGCATCTGCAGTACAAATTTGTACATGTACGTTCCAATGCAGCAGACAGAAGGCTGAGAATTACCGCAGTGCTGTACCTACAAATAACAAGCTAATGCAGTAGGTGCTCAATACGCCTGGAGACCTACCATATACAATAAGAACTGGGCCTGAATAAGAATCCCCCCCCTCTTTATATCACCTTCCCACATATGCTGCATCTAAGTTTCCTGGCCAACTATGTGTTTGGTTTTTCACAGAAGCAAACACTGGGTTTCCCAAAACCCAGTGTTTCAACTAATAACATGAATATGTGAGTATTCCGAGCTCTTCATTTGAAGATGAGATTTTATCATTACTTCTCTAATGGAAAAATCAAAATATCCAGAAAACAAGCAGAACAGCTTTTTCAAGTTATAGTGAGATACATGAAACAACACACCTGTGAGAGTGTCTCAGAGTAGGCATAGAACAGAGGACTGCGGTCTAAAAGAGAAGGTAGGAAGCTGGCAATAATGAGGGGCTTTAAGTACGTACGTCTGCAGCAACTATTATGTTAATGACGAAGCTTCCTTCAGGTCTGAAAATTAAATCTCAAAGATGAGCTCCTTACATTTCCTTGTTAAATGCAACCCAGACTGGGATCTCTGTTATTGAGACTACAATAAGATGCTAACTGCTTATTTCCCTCATGATGCCTCGCAGTATTAAAAACAAAATGTATGGATGTGCTAATGACTTTGTGTTTGCCATATGCAGTCTATAAAGACCTTGTGTTTGAATAGAGGGCATGAAGGGAAATACTATGCTACGGCTGCTGTCAGCTAAATTTTAATAAAAAGTTCAATTTGTTGGTTACCTGCACACAAACATCAGTCGCTTTACATAAGAAATGAGCACCCCACTTGACATCTCTACACTTTTCACTCTAAAGGACAACCTCACCAGTCGAAATTTCATCACACGCTTTTGATGTGATTCACGACATCTCTGAGACCATCAAACCCACAGCAGCACTTTAGACCCCATTCTGTTACTTTTGCTGATGAAGGGGTGCAGCATTGGGTTTGTTAGGGGGGGCAGTTACAGAGCCGAGGAAGTAGATTTACTGCAGCGGATGCCGAGGTGATAATTGAGTCTGGGGTGGAGGGAAGAGGAGGGGATGAAAGGATATGAGGGCTGTTATTACTGTGAATATGAATCCAAGGAGGAAGGAGCCAATGAGCACTCCGACGAAGAAACCAACAGAGCGGAAGAAGGCAGGTGTCTGAAAGACGTTTCCTGTTTCCATCTGGTCATAGGAGGTGATGGCACTGGAAGAAAAAAACAGATGCAAGGAGAAATTAAAGCAGTGAAAAAGTAGTGAACTTTTTCTTTTTCACAAACTTCAATTTAATTTAATGGGATTTTATGTGGTAGACTAACAGAAACTAATGCATAATTGGTAAATGGAAGGAAAATTATACATACATTTTACCAATTAAACTCTTAAAGGTGTGCTGGGAATTTGTATTCACTCCATTTCACTGCCATACCCCAAAATATAATAGAGTTCAACCACTTGCCTTGAGAAATTGCCTAATTATCAAATTGAGTACATCTACTTCTGACCTCTATTTGTAACTGGATTTGTAAATGCAGTGCTGTCCAAGATGAAAACCTGTGAGAGGCAGCAGAGGAGTTGAATCTGGGTCAAATGTTCATGTTCAAGAAGGACAATGAGCCAAATAATTCAGCCTGAGAGCTACAACCGAAAGGTTTAGATCAGACGTCAAGGTCAAAGCTCACAAGCCAAATCCGGGCAGTGAGATTATTTCATTGATCAAATATAGCCCACCACAAGGTTACATAGTGCTCACACCAATAACACTAAATATTTTATAATGCACCGCAATGGCTACTTCCGCTGAAGACAGTGCTGAACAAGCTTCACTTTCTGGGAATTAGATCCAATAAGGAAGCTTATGCCACTTTCCACATTGCCAAGTAATTACAAACTACTAAAAAAATGTTCTTGCCTAATTTTCTGGCTTTTTAGCAAATAGAAATAATTTTAGTAATTCTAACTAAACTTAAACAGGAAAAGTTTGGTCTGATTTAACTTCAAACAGTGAGAAATAAATGTCTTTGTGTCTTTTTATTTTGTGTATGTAAATATCTGGTTTCAACTTTGTCTGTCTGTCTATAAATAAGAGAAATAAAGATGGAGCTAAAACTTTGGGTCACCATTAACTTACCACCTAGAGGAATTTAAACCTTTTCATTGATTAGAAACAAGCTTCTTGCGTGTATACAATTAATTTTTAATTAAATCTCTGAGTGACATAATGCATGTTTCATGTTTTGGCTCCTTCTGTGATTGCATTTGACACTGCTAGTTTTGATCCATCGTGTGTGAGATTGGCCCAGACACTGTTCTTTTTTTCTTCAAATAACTGAGCTACAGTCATTTTGGTCTACCACATAAAATTTGCTAAAAGAACAGAGGAGCTTATGGCTTTACTGTGAAAAAAATATGTAAAAGTCAGAAAGTTTATCAACGTACTGTAAAATATGGTTGTTGTAAATGCTCTATTATATTGTAAAAAATATAGTTTATTGGTTTGAGTCAAGTGCAGTTATTAGAAAAATTACTCAATAGTCTCTAGCTGTGAAGCAGTCTGCAGCAGAGAGAATACATTTCCAATGTTAATATGCTGAGCAAAGCCCTCTAAATTTAGTTTCCTGCAGCCACTTCTAAATACACATGACCTTCTAAGGAAGTATAATCTTTTCAGAAAAACAACACATTCCAGATGATTTCCCTCACAAACACTTCAGAGCAGTGTTGAAAAGAGGAGGGGGACACTGCTGCTGATCATAAAAATAGCAGCATAACGTTATACGTGCTGCTATCATATTTACTCTATTGGAGTGATGTGGAACTTCAACATGCAAGTCACCAAGTGCAAAACAACCCTCGCAGGCAAGAAGGAGGGAAAGAGAAATTATCTGATTGACTGCGTGGGTGTGGGTGCATGAGTCTGGGTGCGTGTGTGTGTGTGCTAGAGAGGAAAGGAGGCGACAGCTGTGAAGCATGCAGAGACAAGCAGCCATGCAAGTAACTGACAGAGGCGGCTGCATTTGTGGAATGACATGATTACATTAACCACAGCAGACCACATATAGCAACACTGAGTTAGCTAAAACTCACAAAAGGTCTCATATTACTGATCACAAAAATCTGTACAGTAAAGGGCCTTAAAAATAGATGAATATGTATACAGGAGTTGTTTGTGGTATTTTTATGAGAAATGTATGCCAACAATAAAAACATATGCAAGAAAAATCAGTAATAAAGTATGGATTTCTGCTGCAGGAATTTATAAAACTACAGTAAGAAAACTAACACTGCTTTGTTTGTATTTGAGTTCATGACATCAGAAGAGGCATCAAAAACTTATCAGCTAACATTTGCTGACATTAATGTTTGGTTAATGACTTAATTATGGAAAAAAATTAGGTTGATTCTGAATCATTTCAGTAGGAATACATTTCAAGCTTAAGCTTTAAAGTCAAAGTTTCACTTTTATGTCCCCCAAGTCATGAGTGCTGCTGCCGTGTATGGCATAGAGAACAACCTTCAAAGCTTCAACTTGTAGAAAAATCCTATTTCATTCCTTTTAGAAATTTTCTGACTGATTGTTTCATGTTCATTTTCAATGCCATATTCTTCCTGCATCACATTAAGTTAGCGCGCTAGATCCTGTATATTTTGACTGCTGTTCTCATATCCTTCTATTTCTTGAAGATAAATCTGCCTGACTTATTTACAACTTGTATTGGGTGGTCAGAGCTTTTCAAAAACATCAGAAGTTTGATGTTTTTGGAATTAGAAATCTGTCACAGAATTCTGTTCTGTAAATCCCTAGTAGAATGTTTTTTAATCAAGTTTTCCTTAAAACACCTGTGTGGTGTTTTTGAACATGGCTTAATCATTCTGGTGCGGTAATACATACAAGTAGACATTTGTGAATAAGGAATTTAATTTAAACCATGTAAAGAGAGAGGGGAAAAGGAAAAGTCAAGTGCTTTTTAAAATATTGATCAGCTAGGTTAAGGCTTATGTAAAGTTATCAGAGGAATATGCATGTAGCTGGGTTTCGGGAAGGTTGATTTTACATTCCTTCACTACATTTACAGCTTAACAGCCAAACAAACACAAAATTTTACCATGCCATGTTATTTTAAAAGAGACAAAAAGTACCTAAAATGGGTTTGATTGATTTTATACATTTTACAGAAAGGTCTGACTAGTAGCTAAAAGTTGAAATGAGCCAGTAACAGCACAGCATTTTTCATCTCCATGGCAGGAGGGGAGAAATCAATCAAGTTGTCACTAATGAGCTCAGCAAATGAAAAGAGAAAATCTATTACCCCCTCTGTGGAAATAAAGACTCCGATTGCGTTAGCACACTTAATTTAGCCGCAAGTCAATTTCTTTAGCGTACACTACTAAAGGCTGTGTGTTCAAAGGTTTGGTGATGCTCGCTTTTTGGCCACAACCTCAACATTTTTAAATGCCTGAGTGATGGTATGGGTGGGAGCGGTAACACGACTAGGAGAGGGCACATCGGCATACAGCTGAGCTGCTTCCCGAGCTTGTTAGAAATCCGGTGCCAGGAATCGACACAACTCGGTAAAAAGGTCCAGCTTTGTGTGGAGGAGCCTCAGCAAAGCAGTCAAGTGACGAGAGGTGGCATGAGGGACAGTCACGCCACTTTATAAACAAATGTGGCACTATGCAGCTTTGTCTGGGAAGATGCTCAGGCTCCATGCAGTGCTATGCAGCGTATACCGTGACAACTCATTATTTGCAATAATCTAAATGGATTGCATTAATTTTATACTTCTCTGTATGTGAATTATGAATTCTTTTTATCTCCAATTGGCCATCTGTTTGCTCATCTTTAAGACTGGCGTTGCGTAAATATACCAGTCAATCCCTGCCAAGCATCTGAATGCATATTTGAGAGCAGTGCAAGAGAAAAGATGGGACAGCAGATGGAAAAGAATGAGAGGATTGTACTGCGTGGATAAAGGAAAGGTTATAATGGATAATCCATTGAGCTTCCACTGATTTTATGCCGAGTTTAGCCTGAATTTAACAGCACATACATAAGCCTGGTTTGTTATCCTGGGAGTGTGTTGCAACTCCAGGAGCTGACTTCTATAATGAGATGCTGACATCGCCAGAGGCAACTTGCTTATGTAGCCCACTGCATACCATCAAGGCGGTCATGCTGCTTTACCCAATCACACCTTTCCTGTACAGCTGGCAGCTCCCATTCAGTTATCCTCCACCGCTACGTGTCCGCCTCCACGCTGCCAGCTGGCAAATTCTTCACACCCACACAATTAAACCAGGAAACTTACTCATTCAAAGGGCAAAGACGAACACAGAGAGATACTTACTGTGTCAAGACAATGGCCACGGCATCATTAAGGACACTCTCGCCAAACAGCAGGGCGTGCAAATCCGAATCCACACGTAGGTCCGACAATAGCCCGAGGACTGAGACTTAAAAAAAAACAAATAAGCAAAACAGAAGCTTCCCTTAAAGATTGCAGGATGCTAAAACAACACAAGCGTGAAAAGAAAAAGTAATTAACTAAATTACTCTGCAAAGATGCAGTGTAATTCGGGATCTCTACCGCAATAAGCAGAGAAGAACAAGGACGGTAACATCACAATTTCACAATAAAAACTAATGGGAAATGTTTTATCCCATTAAGGAAAGAGATAAGGAAAGATAAGGATAAGGAAAGAGAAGTTGTCTGAAACACTAACAAAGGAAATAGTGTTCAGACAAAGATCAAAGAAAAACACGTTCCATCATAAAGTCTAGTAATTATGTTTAAGTACCGAGAAATTAAATCGTTGGACCAGTTATTTTCTTATAGTATCTGTTGACTGAGTTTGGTCAGTTTATTCTTTAATGATGACATTTACTGATGCATTAACGAGGCAAATTAAAACCTACTCATAAATAGAATCTATAATTGTATATAATTAATAATAAAAATATATATTCTTCATATATAAGTTCAATTCAGCTGATTTGCAGCTCTGGGAACTTTTTTTCTTTTATTTATATACACTTTTTTACATACAGGTATTCTTGGTGAAGGTTGAAAAATATATTATCTGGAGTATTTTTTATCTTTATTTACCTTACTTGAATGCCATGCTTTGTAAAACCAACAACAGTATGTAACACCATGCAAAAAAAAAAAAAAAAAAAAAAAAATGGATTTCAGCAACAAATTGGATTTGCGCATCAAGGTGTGCTGTGTGAACAGAATACTTAAGGTTTAGCATTGCTAATGAATGCCATTTGTGGTTGATTTATAATAATTTCTCAAAAATAATATTATGGTTGCATATTAATGGTTCTTTGTCAAAGTTTCAAATGTGTTTGGATGTTAGAACACATAGCTAAAAAATGAAATAAAGTGCAACTGCAAAACAACAGATGTTCTGATCGTGTTTATCTTGACCATGCAGCGTATTACACTTTTCTTATGAGAGCGGCACAGGTTTCTGTTCTACATTGCGGTGCTACTTGCAAAACATGAATATACATGTGTTCTTTACAACAACTAGCAGCCTTGTAATGAGAGGATGCTGCTAGTGGAAGAATGAAAGAAGGCTTGAGCTTTACAATCAGCTGATTAAAACATGCAGAAAACATTAATTACAATCTCATGTGGATGAACTGCTGGCAAACAACTCCCTGCTTTGATACGATGCACTCGCTGCTTGACATTCATTGGTACATATTTGAGATCCCCATATGGGTGTGTCTTGAATAATGATGTTAGATATCCATAACATTCTAGATGTAAATTATAAACAGTGTTTAAACCAAGAAGATGTTTCTCTCGGCAACAGTGCTATTAGCTTACAGTGTGCCTAATGAAGACGAATTCTAATAGGAATTATATTATTTTTTAGCACAGTTTGTCTTAAGATAGCATTGTTGACAATATGCACAAATGGCGTCACATCTTAAATAACTCTCCCGACTACTTTAAGTCTTTTGCAACCTGCAATAGGTCTACTAACAGCCTTGATCCCATTTCCTCATCATTTCTGACAAGCTTCCCTGCCAGGCACCTCAACAGCATGATGCTGCCACCACTTTGTTTTACAGTGCGAGTGGTGTTTCCAAGCTCATTTGCAGTGTTAAAGTTCTTTCAAGTATTTTGCAAGTAATTAAAAGAGGACCTCCTCCTTGCCTGGAATGCCAGTGCAGGTGGATAGCCAAGTTTTCAAAGGTTTGCAGTTGGGCCATTACTTTCCATCATCAGAGATATTTAAAATTAGTCAGAATGTCTTATAACCTAGCCATGACTTAAACTTTTTCACAATTTTATCCTTGACCTGTGTTCTTTAGTCTTTACAGAACATCTATAATTGCATTGATATCGAACTACACACAGCAGTAAGGTAGATGCAAAGGATGTCATTTATGGTTATTGGGAGTAAAAACAGCTAAATACAAACAGGTTTTGCTAACAAAAAATTAGAAACAATAAATCTAAAGCTGTGTCTAATTTTAATTTAATATAAGAATTAGTCTAGATGTCAATACAATACATTGATGTTTGTGATTTTTATTTGCCAAAATTGTGAAAATGAGTATGATCAAGCTAACTTTTTTTCTCACTACATGTTGAAGATAATTTTGCATCTTCTCACAGGACCCAGGATATGAAAGCTAATGCTAGCAGAATGTTATGAAGTCATTAAGATGTCGGATGCTAGGTTCATTCTACTGGTATTTTGATGTGCAGGGGAAAATTTTAATTTCCTAAATTTCATCAAAAGTGACAAACATCCTTCAAAGACAAGAGACAGAACTTAATATATATATATATATATATATATATATATATATATATATATATATATATATATATAAAACCCAGTGTTTTTACACATGTCGCCAGGTGTGCGTGTGACTGGTGTGAGCTGTTCGGCACTAGAGGGTGACCTAAATGTTTCAGAAGGAGTCTTGACCCTAATTAGACTTGTCTGTATACTTCAATGAGTTGGTTAATTTTCTACAATGCATCAACTGTAAAATATATCCTTTAATGGAAGTTTTGTGATACAAATAACATAATATTACATTTCAGACTATTATTACATTGGATGCAGATGCATGTGACCTACTATAGTACTATGCTGGTAATATATAATGCAATTTTTAAGATGAAAAAGGCTCCAAGTGGATTTAAATCCCGTTTGATGGGACCATAGTGCATAAGTAATCCACAGAATTAGCTTTAGTGAAGTTTGTGATCTGAATAAAGAGTCAGTTCTAACAGTAATGTTTGGCCCTGTGGGAAATGACAGGCCAGCGAGGGGCAAGGAAGACAGGAAATGAGCAGACTGACAATAGCGAGACAACTGCCTCCAGACATATTTTGACAGATCTGGCTCTTTGGTCTTTGATGGGCTTAGAGTTCTTCTGAGTTCAGGGCCTGGAGTAAGGATTGTTCCATCTTCCCGCTCCCATAATGCCTAACTGGTGTGAGCATGTTGTGTAACACTTACGCTGCTAGACAAAAACAAGAAGACCGCGACGAGAAAAAAAAAAAGAAAAACTATCATCTCCTCTCACACAAGGAGGGCGGCAGTGTAGTCAAGGCAACCAGTCCTACAGTTGTCAAGTGTTTGTCAGTTTCCACAGCAACACCATGAGGTAGATAGTATACAATTATCTCCAACATAACACAGCTGAGAGGATCGAAATAAGTCTTATCAGGTCAAATTATCCCAGATGTAGACTTTTAGCATCCATTGTCACAAAGATTGTGACTATGTGAAGCAAAAAAGCAGAGGATCTGCTTGTTTACTTGAGTAAATTAGGCAGACGATACTGAAAGTGATACAAAATAAAACGTGGAGAAAAATTACTATAACGTGTGAAGCTCTGACTGGTCAAGTCATAAATACAAGCTTTTAAGAGTTCTGATGGACAATCATTTTACAACTTCATAAGAGGTTACGTCAAAATTTTTTTTTATGTATATTTGATGGAAGCATTTTTGGAAAATCAATGCCATAACGATAACGGCAATGGTCAACAGTTAGTGAGTTCAGTGTGGGAACGCAGGAAGGTTTTGTAAATGATGACCCATACTAACTGATCACTTTACAAAAATTAAGTCTCAAAATCTTTATAGCAATCCAATAAATGCTATATTGTGAATTTTGCTCAAAGTAACTTTTGGGTCCGAGTTTTTGCAGGCTGAATGTCCTGATCTGGTGTAGTTTATGTTTTGTGGCCCCACTGAGGTTTAAAGGAAGGATGGAACATTTTTACCTCTCCTTAATTAAAACTGTGCCATGGACTTATTACCAGGTTCAATGCTTTTTCATACTAAGTTTTAGAAAGTCACTATCCCTGAATAAATTGCAGTTCTGACAAAAAATGAACATTCAATAATTATTGGGAAGGTTTTGATGTTTTTATTCAAACTGGTGTGGCTATACAGTTTCATTCAACTACAGATATTATCTAATCAACGGGGTACATGGAAGTATAGATATACTCTCAATATTATCTTGATAACTGCTCCTTAGCAAGTTACACTCTTGTATGTAATCAAAAAGCTTCTGGCAGACTCCTGGCAGATTAAAAGAGCAGGCAGAAATGGTAGGGCTCATTTTTAGTGGTTGGTGTCCTGGCACTGGCTTAGCTTTTTGAAGAACTTCATAAATTTTTATAAAGTTTAAGGATCTAATCCTTTTCTTCTTTTGTTTTTTTGGCCAGCTTTGAACTGGTTTTAGGATGATTGTCTGTTGACAAACAAAACAAAAATCTATTTTAATGAGTAATAACCAAGAAGGGAAACTAAGTTTGTACTGCTAAAAAAATTTTACAATCTGGCATTATTTTAAAGTCTGCAGTACCCAGACAAAAATGTATGTGTGCACTCTTTCATGTGAGGAGAATTACAAAAATACAAACTCTAAGATGAAAGGAAGAACCGTGGAACTCCAAAATACTCATGTTAAGTGAGAATTTCACCGACCTTTAGTTATCACCCCTGAAGCTATAAATGCAGCACAGCAGGCCTCCCACTTTTTGATCTGAACTATTGGTCCTATATTTAAATCGGGGAAGAACAGTTAGACTGAGTAGAAAACTGGTTATTTCGTAAAATCAAATGATGCATACTAAAAAGGAGCATCAAAGCAGGCTTTCCACGACATTTAAAGCAGATTTAAATGTGTATTTGCTCCTACTGCCAACAAAATATTTAAGGTATTAATTCTCCCCATGAACCTTTTTAAATTTTATGTTTATTCTTAACCAAAGAAGAATCTTTTACCACAAACTAAACAAGCACTGATTTTGAAGTAAATGCAAAAATCTATGTCAAGTATCTGAAAACTTGCTTATGGCTGTTTACAGCTTATTATTTTTTGCTTAAAAGTAAGAAATGAGACGAACTACAGCAGGGATCCTGAAAAAGATTTTATTCAGAGACAGAATGCAAGCAATTTGATCAAGGTTAATGCTTTTGTACAGCGAATTGATGACATGTATGTGCCACCAAATCAGGAAATCTGACCTGAGTGCAGCTGAATGAGCAGTTGCCTTGTGAAGACACAGATTGATTTATGTTGTTATAATCCTGGTTAGTATTTAAGATGACATGATAATTCTGTAGGTGTTTGCCAGAGATATTCAGTTTCTATGGTATCTTAGTGTTTGGAGACTTCATTATTATTTTAATAAATAATTTTGACTGACATATGATGCTGTGAACAAACACTGTAGAAGAAGAGGCATTTGCAGGACGTCCTAAACACTGTTCTTTATGACTGCAACTCTAAAATAAATAAATGAATAAATACAATTGTTCATTTTAATAATATGAGTGCATGAAGAGATTAAAACAAACTTACTTAACTTAACTGTTAGCTAGCCAGTTAGGAATACAGTCCAACTTTTTTTTCTGATAATATGGCTCTGTGTCACTCACCACTCTGTCCCCTCTGATTTAATATTAGTTTCAGGGCTAAAGTAATGGATTATTTATGTCTGTTAAAATATGTTCATCTACTGGACCTAGTTTTGTGGTGCATGTCTGTGCTAAAACCAGACTACATGCTGGTATTGGAGGAGTGCTACTTTGGTATCAGGAGACATCACAGAATCTGATCCGCTTATTCTTTACTGATTGCATAAAACTCAACAGCACAATATTTTAGGAAATAAAAAAGTAATTAAAAACATATTTTTATACAGACAGCACAACCACTCTAAACAGCTCACTTTGTCAGTTCTTGGTGTCATTTTTCATATGTGGTAAGAAAACTTATCAAAACTGTAAACATATGTTCATTTGATTTAAAAATGTATTCAAGAAGTAGTATATCAAGTATATCAAGACGTCTTTCAGTCACACAATTAAGAAGTAGCTCAGCTGAGCTAAAGGTCTCAGACACCACAGTGTAAAACCGGCTTCTTAAATCATATATTTCAGTTTACTCTTAAAACAAAGGTGCCTCATGCATAGTAAATGTCAATAAGAAAAGTTAAACTTTCAAAAGCTATGAAAATATTGAAACATTTTTAACTGCATGAATTTGTTTTAAGAGTTTTTAATAAATGGAGATGCTTAATCCACATCTCCACAAGCTGCACAACATACTCTGGAAAAGAAGAATAAATCTCAATAACTGAGTTTCAGAGAAGCGGTGAGCTAAAACCTCATGGCTAAATGTTACTGAACCTTAGATTGCCTTAAACTAATTATTATGTAAAGATAAAAGACCACGCAGAGGTATTCATACTGCGTAAATGTGGTCACTTTCAGTATGTTGCTCAACTCATCTTCCCATGAATTCCATATTCCCTCCCCTCACCATGATGCTGTCAGTACCAAGTTTCTCTGTGAGGATGGTGTATTAAAAATTATGTGCAGTTTGCATTTTAAGCCAAGCATTATGCCAGTGGGATGCTCTTCCATAAAAAGCAGATTTATTGAGAGCAGAAATAGCTGTCCTGTTGAGCCTCCCACCCGAATATGGATCTCTGCAGCTTTTCTAGAGTTACCATTATGTGAACACCCATGTCCTGGTTTGTTTGGACTTGTGTAATTCTCTTTTTACATTTGGAGAAGATCAGTTACGTTTTAAAATCATGATTCATCCCCATTCCACTTCTTCATTACACAATACTTTGTGATGGTCTTTGAATAAAATCCCTTTACACCTATTAAAATGTAGGGAATGTTTAAGAGATAAGAAAGCTCTTATTCCTTGTTTTTTTTTTTTTTAAATTGGGTAATATCTGATTATATGCAGCTTGCAGTATTGCTTAATTGTTAAATCTTCTTAAAGGCAACAAATTTAAGCCAAAGTATGCAGGATTGCACATTAAAATGCTGAATTAAAAATCAAAAGGTCTGGGGTTTGATTTTATATTTTGACACACAATGCAGAGCCTATAGGCCTTGCAATTTTAGGCCTTCAGTTTGAGTCTAATCAAAGTGACGAGTGCACTGGGGTCAAAACGAATGAGCACAGCGTGGCATGGAAAAGTATTGCCTCTCAGCTGAACCACAATTTAAATCCTCCCTTTGATGCTCACCGAAATCACTTATTGGTATAAATAATTCATTTGCAGCAAGAACTTCATCATTGTCACAGTCACTTCATTGAATAATGCTTTAACATGTCCAACAGAACACAGAGAGAAATTCACATAGGGGATCAATTTGTTCTATTTTTTGCAACAGATTTGCTATCTGCTTTATTTCTGCACTAGATTCTCTAAGAAGATTGCACTAACACAGGCAGAAGCATTAAGTCCAGCGGTTGGGAGCCCTTAGCATCTCATTTTGCAGTAGGTTATAGTTTTCATTGTTTGTTGTTTATACCTACAGCATTTGAGTCGATTTTGTTCAATGGATTATTTATAATGTAAAGTGTTACAACATATTATAGATCTTGATTTTCTCATAAAAGTGTTTCGTTTTACATATTTAAAGTTAATCATTTCCTCTTTTCATATAAAGCACTTGTTGTGTGGGATGTGTGGAGTATACCTGCATGAAGCCAGATCAGTTCTGCTGGTAGAAAGGAAAACAACTTTTATGTGAAAATTTTTTGCAGTTGGTCACCTACCAGGATCAGTGGCTGACATGATTGCACCAAACAGGAGGCAGTCAGTGAGGGAGAACTCTCCATCTGCTGCTCGTCTCAGAAGCACCATGAGCCTGGTGAAGCCGTAGACAAGGGCCCTGGTATTGGGATCAAACAGACAGAGAAAAACACACTGCAGTCATTTTTTTCTGGAAGGGCAGGAAGGTGCAAACCTATCTGTCATACTACTAAACGCAGCAGGGCTTCCCCTCCTCAAGCAGTCAGGCTAATGGGGGTAGACACAACCAGCAGGTACATTGACCCTTTTCCAGATAGTAATAGCAATACAAACAAAACAACCTTTTTTTCATTCTCAGTCTACAGATACAATTTGCAGTTTAATTTTGAATTAAGCAATAATTGGATGCAAACTGAAATCTCTGTATGTGAAGTGTTTTAACCAAAAACTTTGAGAAGACCTTGTGAAGGGCATCACAGCTGAATAATACAGAGAAAGAATTTTCTTATCATCCCTGGAGCTTGGCTGTAGAATAAATCTCAAACTCCAACTGTCCCCGGCTTTATCTCGCCTTTAAAAGTGAGGCACTCTGAAGGCAAAGAAAAAAAAAAAACTTTTCAATTCAGCATTCATAACTGCAGGCCAACTCCTGAATCGAAAACCGAGGTGTGTTAAGTCCTAATCCAGTTAGCAAAGACACATCCCATAATAATCAATATGCCACTGAGTCTTCTGGGGAGCACTCAGTGTCACTTTGTTGCCATGGAGCTGGCACACAACCGTGTCCCTATGGTCAGGATTTAAAGCACTGTCCTCACGTTGAACAACATAAGCTGCCTTATTCATGAATCTTAAGGGGAGATTTGAGGTTAGGGTGATTGTGTTTCCACCGGTGGGGTGTTTGTGTGCATGCACATGTATGAGCATGCCAGTTAGAGTCAGGCACTCAGGCGCACGCACACACAGTGAGAAACAGGCAGGAGAGTGTCTGGCAGATTTGCCTATTAGGTTCTCGAACATGACACATTACAAGCAATACCACTGATCTGTAGCCTGCATTATAACATTTAAATATAAGGTTAAATGCAGGTTTTAAACATGGGTTTGCAAACTCCACACAGTTGTTTCAATAAAATATCAGTAGCTCTGACCTCGTGCGGAGCAGGGAGGGTTTGAGGTAAGTGGCTTACCTCCCCTCCCAGTGACACTGAATCAGTTTGAGAAGAAAAACATAACAGAAAAGAAGAAGAAACACTTACTGTTTGGAAATCATAGAAACTATACTCACATTTCTGGATCAGGCTGTAAAGTGAAGTAATTGCAGTTTTATTGGGTTTTTTTTTTTAGCCAATTTAAAAATTTATTAATCCAGTATAGAATATTTCAAAGGCTGTAGACTTAAGATAATTTTAGCTTCAGTTTCAAATTCTGCTTCAAATTAATAATAATTTAATCGACAAGTTGAGTTGGTCACACTCTGTGTTTTCCCTAAAGTTGTGGATGGATGTCAATGAGATCTTAAGAATGTGGGTTTCCCTAACAAACAAATTACTGGATGCAATTTTCACAAGCAAAAAACCGACATGACAATAAAATATATTAGCTAAATCGGGAACTCTGTGCCAAGAGTTCAAGTGAATAAGCTTAATTAGTTTTGCAGGAAATGCTTTCGAAGAGCATACAAATACTCAATATAGTACAGATAAGCTAAGCTCCATCTTTTCCAAAGCAGCAGATGAAGCCAGAGGCAATGTGGTCAATAAAGCTATGGTTTAGCTAGGAACGAAAAGCAGAAAGAAATTAACCCTGTTAGAAATTTGCTGATTTACATTGAGGAAAATAAGTATTTGAACACCTTGTGACTTTGCAAGTTCTCTCACTTAGAAATCATAGAGGGGTCTGAGATGTTCATCTACAGTGCATGTCGTCTGTGGGAGACATAATCTAAAAGAAAAAATATCCGGAAATCACAATGTATGAATTTTTTGATAATTTATTTGTGTATGTCTCTACCTGGCTTTCTGACCAGCTGGGGCAGAAAGACGCACTCTTTAAATCAGACAGTGACTTAAAGAAGAGCAACAAAAGCAAATGAAGTGGATTAGCAGTGCTTGCCAACAACTAATGGCATCATCCAAGGCATGTTACTGTCATGAGACTCTGATACAGGAACATATTTTAGTCAGAAGCCTCTTCATATTTGTTGCAAAACTGACTGATACTGGATAATGTTACTGCCCACAGTATTACCATCCACAGCAACTCTGCAAATCTGGAGAGCAATTATGCTGTCTGAGCTTTTAAAAGGCATACTCTCTGCTGTTTTTTTGTTTTTTTTAACACAAAAACAGATATATTTTTTGTTATTTTAACTGCTAATGTCAAATTCTACTAAGGGCCTCCAATATTGGGCTGGCTCAGTCTGCAATGTAAAATATAGTATGTCTGCACAGATGCTATAATTGCAATGGTCTAGCATTCCTCCTGCTATGTAGTAGTACTTTAGGGATATGCAAATCTTTAGAATGATTCTTTTCCATGTTTCATTATTTCATTTCTGTATTTGCACACTCTTGAAGTCTACCTAATGCATACCGGAGGTAGTAAGCCGAGTCTTGCCTTGCATGGGAATGTCTGGATTTAGTGAAGCATGTATACAAGTTCCCCAACATGTCTAGTAGTTGTTCTGGGGAGCACAATGTCTTAATCAACAGCTCGAAAAAGCAGCTAGCATACGGAAATAACATTTTTTTGTGATTGGAATTCAGAATGATCTCTTGCAGAAGAACTTATGAAATATTTAGTGTATCATAAGAGCAACCACTGGATTTTATTCTACTGAAGATAATTATGTAAGACCAAACACTTTCGCTAAAAAAAAGTTCATCCTGAAGTCAACCCCCTCCAAAAAATAAAAACAAAAACAGATGTTAGAGGATGGCTAACGTTATCTGTGGTTGTTGTCATTTAGGTAATAGGGGTCTAAATATCTAACAAAGTCAGAGACTGCCATCTAGTGCTTTCAGGACAGCATTGCAACACTATGGATCAGCACAGTAGCTGATGTTAAACAATCCATTTATTCTGGCTCCACTAGCAGAGTCAGATGGTTCCAAGACCTTTTAACATCTTTAGCACAATTCAGCACACTAAGAGCTTTTGCAGGCATTGTAATGATTCACTTGATAAGCTGCATGGTACATCTACCACACCAACACTGACACACTGAAACCAGATGACTGGGGCACTTCCAGAACATAATTAATGTTATTTGCTGCACCTGTGCTATTCTTGCTTTAACAACACTATGCACAATAAAGCAAGGAGAAATTTTATACAGAGATGCAAAACTGATGGTCACACCACCAAAATATGATAATAGTGACTTTTACTTGGACTGACAAATAAATTGCAGTATTAACTAAAAATGAATTAAATTTGGTCTATTACTATTTCCATGTTGTATTCCTAAGCAAATAATTTTTACCTTATTATATTAAACTTTTGTACATTGGTTTATTGTTGCTTATTGTAAAATATTGTGTGTGAATTCCATTAATAAATAATGAAAAAGCCCAAGTCTCACACACAAACTGATTTCATTGTTGTACACTGGAAACCATTTTCATTCTCATGGTTCTCCATTTACAGTCAATCTGTTGACTCTCATAAAGTGACCTCAGAAAATGTATTCACATTTACTTGCTTTGTACACTCAGCAAATACAGAAATATAAAAATATTACAGTATTACTTTGGTGTTTTTGGTGTAGCAGTGGACAGCACGATGTACTGGCATGCTGTTCAGACTTTGAATTTTGGATTATGTTTTATTTCATTCTTTTCACATTTGTATTTATTGTCGTTAGATATGCTGAACAAGGAAGGAAGAACTGAGTAACATAGATAAGAGTGCAGATGTTCTATTGCACTCTCCAATACCACAAGCATGAGTGACACCAACACACCTACACACACACACACACACACACACACACACACACACACATATATAGTACGACTTTCTTTCTTCATAAGTATTTTGCACTGACTTGCATTAATTTTGCATTAATTTCCATAGCCTAATCCTGACTTGTACTCTAAATGTAACCATTAAGTGTAAATGTCTAACCCTAAACCTAAACTAAACTCAGCTCACACCTTAGTTCTCAACCTAACCCAAAAACAGCAACTTTTATCGGACCTGCGGTATACCCTTAGAATAAATACACAATCTAGAACTGTAGGATCTACAGGTTTTCTTGATTGCTTGGATCTGCTTAAAGGAACTGGGATCCACTTAGTTATCACCATCAGAAGCTCAACAGACCAGATGATTTCTCTTGCAAATGGAACCATTTCCCATTGGTTTGACATATTTCCCCCACCCTTTTGCAAAACATTTAAAACAGATGCCATTCAAGCAGTCCAAACTCCATTATTTAACTATAGTAACAAAACAGAAATCCCCTGTTCAAACTATTAGAAGCTATCAAAATCAGTATAAATCTTTTGAAGCACCTGTTTCACTGTATATCCCACAAATTTTCACTTCCCACAATCAGTTTTCAGCCCTTAAACGTGCCATCTCTGTGTTGTTTTTTACCAGCATGGCTCCAATGAAGATGAGACTGAGAATCAATAGTAGAAATTTATTTTGCAGTTGTCTATCCCTCTGAGAAGGGTTAGCTCTCCCACACTTTGAAAACCCCTAGACAGCAGTGACAAGCAAGTGCCATATTTTGTTGTTCATTATGTAATGGTTGATTGGAAATTTCATACACTTGGCTGAAGGTAATATTTTGCAAATAAAATATGTCACTTTGACCATGAGCACAGCTGTTTAGGCCTGAGTTAGCTGTTTGGATAATGTGGAGTATAAATAGTCAGTTGGTTGAAAGCAATCAAGAAAAACTAACTCAGATAATCTGGTCTTGATCCAGCAGTGAAATAATCTGGTTAAGATCAAGTTGCTATTTTTATTAAATATTGCAGAAATAAAGATGCTCATTACATATCAAAACTAGCTACTTTGCTGCTGCTTACAAAGATAATCTGTCCTTCAACAGCAACACAGTGGATAATGAGTACATAGAGAAACCGAGTTCCTGCATATATTACATGTTTGATTCTACACATAGACATAAACAGTTTAAAACATAAGGTACATGGAAAATCACCTCTGAAGCTGAAATACACATTCTAGAGTGTTTGTTGCATGGTATTGATCAGTGTGAATGAACAGAGCACTTACCCTATGCACAAGGAGCTGATCATGGTGCCCAGAAAAGCATAGGTCACAATAGAGCCCAGATTCTTGATGAATCGGCTCTAGAACATGAATCAAAAGGCAGATGCAGTCAGGAAAACATGAAACAGACAAGATCTGTTGTCAACAACACATCCACAACTGAGGCAGCACAAAATAACATTTTATTTTATTTTTTAATCTGGTGGTCCAGTGGTCATCAAATGTCTTAAGGATGCAGCTATCTCACCTGATTCAGGGTGTAAGCCCCAAAGAAGATGATGGGGGGCAGGAAAAGGTCAAAAAGGATTTGCGGATCAAGCATAGCCTGAAAAGAGAGTCACTTCATTTATTGGATGATTGATTCAGTTGAATATTTCACATATTTAAAAACACATGCTTAACTGAAGTGTTGTTTCTTTTTGCATTGATTTTGAATAAAATCTGAATCTTACGGGATGTACAGAGATCTTTGTGTTTCTTTTACTGTGCTAACAATCACTCAAAGGTAAGAAAGATTGATTGTTTGTAAATGAAATGATAAATCAGCCTTAACAGTTTTATTTGCTTACTTCACATACAGATAAATATTAGACAATTACTCTTTGTTGAATTACTTTTAAAGCGAAATGAAGCAAAGTTTAATAAATGTAAAGTTTCCATTAACAGTAGGTTCTTTGTATGATTTGACACACAGGCAGTTAATTTTTTTTTTGCTTGAATTAGAAGGTGGCAATAGGGTGTAATCAATTATAATACAAAAAAAAAATATCAGAAATATATGGTGTTGTCAGGAAAAAAAAATAGGAACATAAGATACTTTGATTAGAGTGCCAAAATGAACTGACATAGTTGCTGAAAGCTGGAATTGATGGTATTAGCTGCCTCAAAGCTCTCCTGCACTTAGTGATTTTATGACAGTGTACTGATTTAGCACACTGCCAATGTGTCTTGAGGTTATATGATTAACGAAAAGCACAAAGCAAAATGAAAATTATAGCTGTCTGTATCCAAGAAGCTTCTAGAACATATACAAATAAGAAAGTACCACCATTAAAGCTGAGCTGTGCCATAAATTAGCAATAAAATCCATGCTGCAAATTACCTTGAACACAAACAGTAGCCATACTGTGAGACATTTTTGTATTTATATCCTCTCTGAATGTTTCTCATCTCAGCCAATGAGATGCAATACCAGCCAATCTGTAAGGCAGGATTCCATGTACAATTTCACCCTTGGATGATTTTAATTTGTATTGTGGGTAGATTTGTAAAGAAAAAGAAAACTGCAGCAACCTTCTGGTTTTATTTAAAAATATATACTATTAAGGGGAAAAAAAAAAAAAAAGATTTTTGTTATAGTCACATGTTCTGTCCAAATGATAAGGTTTGGTGAGAACAACCAAAAACTGCCCTTAAACTAACTAAAATAACAGCCTGAAGAGCATCAAAGAAGTGGACGAAAGCCTCTGCTAATGTTTTTGATCTAGGACATGGTCGTACTCTAATGAATATTTACCAGAGGTGAATTACTTGCATGTTTCATAAAATTACAGAATACATCCAATATTGGAAAGTCCATTATAGAAACCAGCGAGCCAGCATGCTTTCTGAGTAATTCTGCATTTAAAGAGGTAACTAGATCTACAAATTGCTCTGCAGCCATAACCCAGCACTCTATAAATTACTTTTGTGTGGCTGCAATTACAAACAAAGAACAGCATCCATGAATTTTTAAAATATAAGATAAACACAAATAAGCACGACACAAACCAATATGGCCATTGCAGCGAGTAAATTATGCATATCTTGCAAGCTTTATTCTAAGGGCCACCTGCACCACTACGTTGAGGATGGAGGTGTGCTGTATACACTAATTGTCTTCTCAGCTCAGCAGTGCTAAATTTAATCAGACCGCAAACTTTAATGCTGTTCTCCCCAGTGGCACATAATGGACTCAGTAATGCAATGAAATCCTTATCTTTCTCTGCTAGCTCCCCATATGTATCAGGCCTAATGGCTCAAAGTCTACACATGGTCTGACTGATGTAATGGGCTCTGTGGTAGCCTCTGCTGGTTTACTAATGAGACCTTGGCTTTCATAACGGGCCAAGGAGTCGAAGCCATTAGAAAAGAGTTACACTTGGCCTGGATGATTTGTAAGGTTCACAACTGGTCACTTCCTGGTTTAAAACATCCCCCTAAGCTTCATCAACAAATTTCTAAACACACTCCACATTCATGTGTATGTGTGAAGTGCAGAAAAAAACTTACCTGGCCTTTTCATATGTCAGATTTCTCCCATCTGTTGTTTTAATCACTCAAGAATAAATTCTGATTGTTAGCCACACGGTTTTACTGTTAATTATTGTGAATTCAAATTTGTTTTCCCACGTGTCAGCTCATTTTTATTTAACATAATTTTTCATACACTTATTTTAAAGATTGTTATTTACACCGAGAAAATATTGATTACAAGTACTGGAAGGTAGGTCAGGACCATTCAGGTGTTGAAAAGCAAACATTTTAGAGCCAGAAACTATGGGGTACAGGATAAGCCCACTCCAGAGTAGTGACTTGCTTCTGAAGTTATCTCGGGTTCAACAAGGAATATGGACAAGTCTGTATGTTTTACTGCTGAAGCACTCATTCTACCACAGTTCACAACTATTCTCCCCAAAACTCTTAGATAGACTTAACTATAAAATTTTGTCATGTCTGTTTTTGTCCCTGGTGCTCGTGCTCTTTTTTTCTACCAAACTTTTTCCATCCACTTAATTTTTCATTACTACACTTTGACAGAGAAGTCTGTGAAGAGCCAGCTTCTTTAGTTGTGACCTTTTCTTAGTTCCTCTTATTGTGGAGGCAATCAGTTACAGCTTACTGGACAACTGTGAAAGCAGACTTCCACATGTTCGTGAAGGCCAAAACATAATATAACATTTTTTATCTAAATAATTTTCATTAGCTTATCCACATCAAATGGTTACATTTATGTTTGAGTTGTTCACTGCCCCTTTTTATATAAAGCTTATACTTATTATACATTAGATGTAGGCCAGAAACTTTACAGAAATAAATTCCTAAAATAAATCATTCCGTGTGCAGTTAATCTATACAACACAAATATTTTCTGTTTTTCAATGTCATCTCAGCTAAATGATAATCAAATGCATGAGTATTGCATTTGATTTGTAATCATCTTACAGTGATTAAGCTGCTATTTTAAGAAAAGTGTGCCTCCATGTTTTGCCTTCCAAGTTAGGTTTGTGCAAAAATACAGGCTTAAGATGTAGCATAAAGACATGTGTCTCTACACAGACTAAAACTTTCTGATCAGCATTTTAAACACCATTTATCTAATGGAGTTGATAAGAAAACAATGACGGCGCATATTCCTACATAAAATCTTCAATCTCTTAGATATAATGATCTCGCTGCAGCCTTTATAAATTAAATTAATTACCCTGATTTCCACCTCTCTAAATCTTCATCAGCCATAAATCTCTTCAAGGCTACAATTACCATAAACTGTACACATCACTGTATGCTTTAGTGTCTATGTTATAATAGAGCCTGTCATTTTAAAAAGGATGGGAGCTATCTACATCCATTACTGTGCTCTGTGCCACAGGTTGAAGTGTGAGGTGTCTATTCAAGAGGAAAAAACCTGCAGTGTCTGCTCAAACACTTTCCTCTCTTTTCTGCAGTGCAGTGCAATCTGCCACCAATATCCCCTTGCCAAAGTATCTTATTATGGGAATTCAGCATGTAAACAACAAACTGGGAAATTGTCCTGAGTAGACATTTTTTCAAGCAGGTTAAATTATGCATTCAAAGAGTTTGATGTTGTTATATACTGTATATCAACCTAAGAATGAAAATAAGCTGCTTCACTTGAAGGTCCTTATACGACAAATGAAAAGAGCAATCTTCCGTATTTGTCCCCTAATAATCCCTAATATGAATTAAATAGCTGTCTTCCTTTCTTTATGTGCGCTACCGTGATTTTCTAATAACAAACAGACCCTGAAAACGACCCGAAAAGCTAATAACCAGAAGCCATTAAAGGATCCTGTTGATGCAAATTCTTGGGGTGCATCCAGAACGCTTCAAACATTCCTACTCCAATGCTAATTAAACATCTTTTCAAAGCCAGTAAGTTTGTAGGACACGACGCTTCAAGTTGTACTAATCACACAACATACAAAAGCTTATCCGTGTAAAAGATTTGCTTTGCCATGCATCTCTGCTGAAGGTCAAACTAAATTGCCATAGTTACCGTGTGAGGACTTGGGAGCTGCGAGCATCTTTGGCCCTTCTTTTCAATAAGTCTATAACAGTGCTCGCTGGATGAGATGTTGACCATTATGACATGAGGAGTGTTGTTTAGACCGTGGCAAGAACACACGCTACCCATGTTCTCCAAATGCTCCTCTCGGTCCGTCCACAAGTACCTGACGGCTAAACCCAGAAAGACACCTGCAAAAGATTCACAAAAAAAATTCTTGCAAAATGTAATCAAGGTCAATCAAATAATGAAAAAAAAAACAAAAAAAAACAATTAAATGCAAATATAGCAGAATGGCTGATTATTATCTTTCCAATTTTGCCTTATGCTTGTTGCAGCTTAGGGCTGAGCAGTAAAAGAAAATCATTAGTGAATGCAGTAATGATGATATGACTTAGATACAATAAACAAATACTCTTTCAGCTTTCGGCTTATTGTGAACACAGACCTGAATAGGGAGTAACAAAATAGAACTTTTCATCTGACTAATGGAAAACTAAGTTGCTTGGCAATACAGTTTCTTAATCTCTTTACTGAAACATCTTAATGTCCCCATAAAATAGTCTCTGCTGCTTTAGCAAGAGAGTCACAAAATGTATTACCGGCCTACAGAGCACCAATTCATTGGACTTACATAATTCAATTATATTTTTTCCTGTCCAAATGTCCTTTACACGTTTGTGGTATATTGCACATCCCTGCTGTCAATTAGTCAATTTTATTTCTCTGAAACCAAGGCAGCAAGAATGGGCAGACCACAACATGATCCTATATAGCATGTCTGTATTCTTTTTTCTAGTTGACCTCAGGCAAAATTACCAGTTTCTGAGAAGCAGGTTATTTTCTTTTAATTGTTGCTTAGATGTAAGCAACAATCGATTAAAATAAACCCCAATTATGCGACTCTGTGTGCAATTAATCTAATTGTATTTAGTTTTATTGAATTACTGGAATACATGTACTTTTCAATGATAATCTAATTTACAAAGATGCACCTGTAATGTCCTAACTTTTGTGTAATAAACATTGTGGCACATTAATTGAACTCAGTCCAGGAAGTGTTGCTGAGCAGCAGCTTCCGCGATTTACCCTGTAAGACGTGGGTCTGGGGTTACTTACCGTAAAACATTGCACCTCCAGCTTCATTAATGAGTCTGCATTTGAATTGTTTTAATTTCCAAACGCTGATAATTGTTATTAAGGCTAACCATACTGCGGAGAGAACAAACAGTGCCGCACTATCTTGTCGGCCCCTTGCGGCGTTTGACATCTTCACGGTGTTTGGGTCAAACTTTCCTCCTCTGAGTTAACAGTGAGACTTCGGAAAGACTCCGCTGCAACATCCGCATCTGCAGCGTGCGTGATGCCTTTCAGATAACTCGGAAATTATTGTTTTCTCGTCACGGAATAATGAACTTTGTGTTTTTGTGTTTATTATGTAAAGCACTTTGAAATGCCTTGCTGCTGAAATGTGCTATAAAAATAAAAATTTGATTTGATTTGATTTGAAAAACTTCTAAGAGAAGAAAGTGTTAGGTGATCTTAGTATGCAATTACTTAAAGACGAGCAAGGTTAAATATTTTTTTACCTAACAAGTTTAGACTCTGAAAGTGAGCACAAAAACTAAAGAATATCTGACACTGTGGACTTTTTTTTTTTAATCGAAGAATTAGCTTTTTAATTTGTCGACAATCTTTATTGTCTAGCTGCTTCGTTTACAACTAACTGGCCTTACATTTGATCTTTTTCTCTGTGCCAATTTTAATGTAAATTTTTGACTTTATATTAGCTTCTGTGAACTAAACTACAAGCTTCTTATTATTGCATCTGGTTTGTATTTTTTTTTTTTTTAAGAGTTGTGATTTTCCGTATTTGCTGGTAAACCACTTAATGCTTTGAGTTTAATGTTTTTATTTTTGCATTATTTATATGCATATTTTGGCTTGTATGATACTTATTTAGCATTTGAAAATATCTCAAATTATGAGTAAAGTTTTTCATCTTCCACCAGATGGCGCAGTAGACAAACTAATGAAGGCAGTGCCTTCAAAATCTCACAGTAAAATCTTGCTGCTCATTGATGCTGCAGTAAACGTGTCTCGAGCTAAAAGTTATTTTTGTGGGGGAAAATGTATTAGGTTATATTCACAAATTCATTCATAATCCATGGAAGTTGAGGCAATTGTACTTTCCTCGCGATGAACCACTACTGAAAAACATTTTCCCTTATCTTTGAGATTTTAAGTTTTTATTGTATTAAACATCCATTGTTGCTTATTCGCATTGTTATACAAAAAATAACCTTGAATTTCACTTCAATATCTATATTACAACTAAAATCAAAGAGCAATGTTTATGTATTTATTATGTGTTTTGATAAGAAAATCCAGTAATTGTATTATTCATTTCGTTCTTAGTGATTGTGGATTAGGCTTCCTGTTGTTTAGTTCGGGACATGATGGCCACAATAAATATTATATAATTTATGTAAAAACAAACATAAGTACAAGAAATACAAACATAAGTACAAGAAATACAGCCTGGAATTATTAATAGATAAAAAAGAAAGAGAAACAAAACATAGCCTACTTATATCCACCCACTACACCTGAATTTGTGCAAATATGTGCTCCAGTGACGTCACTGCCTATAAACATGGGGTGAGTACTTTCGATTTGGCTCCAAATGCAATAACTGAGAATTTTTTTTTTCTTGATCCTTGTCTAAATCCATTAAGAATTAGCATTTTAAGAGTTTAAACTCTTTAACACCATAATCATATTTGTGGTGAATATGAATGAACAAAGAGCGCCTCATAGGCTATATAATTGTATAATAATCATACAATTTGATACCTGACTATGAAAAAAATCTCAATTTCTCATTTCACTTTGTATTTTATGACCATTTTAAAAATTTTATTTAATGTTTCTTTTAAGACTATCCAACATCCATGCATGAATCCTTAGAGCATCTTGCACCTTGCACACATGAAGACTGAGCACTTTGTAAAGTATTCATAAATAAACCCAAAATAAGGGTTCATTTCGCTTAATCTTAGAGTTCTCAATACAATAAGAATAATAAAAAAGGGGCGAAATTATGCACAGGGAGGCGGCGTTCCAGACTCGACAACATGTATTAAAAATGTCGCTAAGCAACCACTGCCGCAAAGCGACGTTGGACGTCGTAACGCGTAAAGATGCTTGTGTTGAAAAGAGTCGGCACAGAACCCATTGTGGTGTGTTGAAGAGGAGTGAGCGGCTGTCTGAGAGAAGGAGAAAAGAAGAAATTGTGTGAGCACAAAGAGGACTATTAAAAAGGGGACAGAAATTAACGTTTATACACGACACGTCTGCTTCCGCCCCCTGTGAAGAGGGACCTTTATGTCCACTCGGAAAAAGATCCGGAAATTGAAGAGTTAAGAGCCCCCACAAAGCCAAGTGTTTATTTCAGCAGCTAGCAGGCTAGCTCTTCGGCTAGATGTGTGTAACTGAGCTGAAAACTGGAAGTCCGTGTGGAGTCGTCGAGCTCTGGAGAAGCGGCTTTTCCGTGAAGAGATAAGCGTTGGCTGAGATTTTTATTTTTTTTAAAGCACCGTACGCTCGACTCGAAAGTAGGCGCAACTTTAAAGAATGATACCAGCTGAGTGAGCTCTGACCATTTCACTATTACTTCACAGCCAGAAGAGTGGAGAAGTCTGTCAGGTTTGTTTCATTGTTTCTTCTCTATTGCTCATATCGCTGAATCACACGTGAGCTGGCTTATCTTGAATTACTGGAGTCTGCTTCTTGAAACTCAGATTCCCTCAATTTCTAAAGGCAGAAAAAACTCCTTTGTGTTTCTCAGCGGTTCAGTGATACTTTGAGCGTCACTGTTGGGACTTGAAAGATCATTAACTTCTAAGATTAAACCCCTCGTGGTGACAAGGAGGCTTTCTGTTATCAGTACAACAAATCTACCTAATATATTTCAAATAATCTCCCTTTTAATAATTTTCCTAATTTAGACAGAACTGTTTACAATACAGATTTGTACATACTATGTAAAGTTTATCTTGTAATGAACAAAAAAGCTTACAATAAAGCGTCATTAAGAATTTAATGCACAGCTGATATTTTCAGTAATGTCAATACATAGGAGAAAGAAAAGAAACGAAAAGGAGGTAGAAAAGGTGCTGTTACAATATCCAGACAACCTAAAACAAACTACATCGCTGTAGTTTGTTTTAAATAATAAATAATAAACGATTTATTATTTTTTACAAAAATAATAAATCGTATTTGCAAATTCATTCCGTTTTTTTTAGGTACAAAATCTGTCACTACATTTATACCGAACACACCATCTAATGCTGCTCTAAAAAATAATTTGACTAATTATTTAATAAAATACAGTGTGGCTAAACATATCACACCAACGACATTTAATCATGTGCAATTTGTCTTGTTCTCAGACTACCAACAAGTGCGTAGTTAAAGTAACACACTCAATCATGGTGTCAGTTTTTGGGATAGATCAAATTCACCATAGCTTTTAAATGAAAACGATAACTGCTCATCATCAACAGGTTCCTACATGAGATTATTGCCCAATAATAGCATCGTACGGAGGTGCACTAATGAGGCTTTTCTTTACTCATACTGATCTCAAATTTTCTTTAAAGTTTGACTTACTGATTTGTGCTGCAGTTTTCTTAATGGGGTGCTTCTTATGAGTCCAAAATAAAACGGAAGGGGTTACAATATAAGTCCTATTGAGTTTATGCATGAGAAAATATGTTCCTAAACCGTATCAAGTGTTTTGGGGAACATTAGATTGCATGCTTTTAATTAATTTTCTTTTTTTATAAACTGGAAATGGTGCAAAATCTTTGCTTTTATGCAATTAAGGAATGGAATATATATATATATATATATATATATATATATATATTCAGTATTTAACTTGCAAATAAAGGCTTTCCAATCTCTTATTGATGAATTTCTAGTTTAGACAAAAAACATAATTTAGAGTAATTGTTAAAGGACATTTATTGTGAGATTCACTCCGTAATATATGGCTGCTGTGGGGCTTTAAAGAGCCTAAATTATTGCTTTCAAAAATTGAAAATTTCAGCTTTAATAGATCCTAAGAGGTCTTGAATGACATTTTTACTGGTGTCTTAAATTTCTGGTGCTGAAGGAGACTTATTATAGTTTCATTCATTACCATTTGTGCATATTTAACTGGGTTTGGCTTAAAAGTATAATTGTTTTAATTGGTTGGATAAAACCTGCCATTAAAAACAGTACTATTAATATATACTGACGGAAGGGGTTAAAGTTAATGAACCTACGGACGTAAGTACTGGAGTTGCCTGCCTGTGCTTAAAAAAAACAATGGCTTGAGTTGTTTTTTTTTTTAGATCTTGATTGTTTTAAAATAAAATTGATTTTGAAAAGTTTAAAATATAGAAGTTGTTTAACTTTTTAACATCTTTGAAAAATCTCAATTTAAATTTAAAACCTACAAAAGTAAGAATTATTTCCTTTGCAGGGCTTTCACAGTTGTGCCCTTGAGTTTATTTCACAGAAAAATATCTTACTAGAATTGTATAAAAGATTCCTCTAAGACTTTCTGCTGGTGGTTGATTTGAATGTTTCTGATTGCTCTGCGGGGGGGTCGTTTTGTAATTGCTGCCTAAAAGCTCCCAGGGGAGCGATGTATTTTAATTTATTTATTTTTTGCTTGAAAGTTGACTTAAAGCTAAAACAACAACTACAGCAGACAGACAAACGTGTCTGGAAACGTAAGGTAATCAGTCAATTGTCCAAACGTTTTCCTCCATCTTTTGAGAGATGCTTCAAATTGCAGCATCTTTCAACAGCTTGTTTTTAATCAATAACGTTGCCAAACTTGATGTGCTTCTCTTGCGTACTGCATGGACTTAAATCAATGGATGGCTCTTCAAAATCCAGCAGAGGGATGTAGGTTGTGAAACATGCTTTTGAGTAAATCAAACAAAACAAATATCTGCTTTGGAATCCAAACTTCCCTGTGCTTCTGATTTGCTGCATCTTTTTGTTGCAGAGTGCACAATATTGATATTCTCTTAAAACCACCTGATTTAAGGATAAGACGGATAAGCTTAGGTTAAAGTGATGCAGGTAATTTGTTCAGATATTGGAAGCACTTTATTTTTCTTTGTGTCAAAACGTCCCCTTTGACTTGCGTCTCACAGTCCCACATGTTCGCTGTTTCGAGGCGATCCAGCTGTTGCTGAAAAAAATGTTTTTTTATGATAAAACCTTATCGATTTGCCCCATCAGTAACTTTGGCTACAATAGTTTGTTTCCACACCAAGAAGCGGACAGTGCAACGTGACCGGAGGCTGGAGGCTATAGAGCGGACTCTTTCGTGAGCTTTGGGGCTTTGTGATGATGCTGGCAGCCTCCCGAGCAGACATTAGTGCGTTTGTGTGTGCATCCTGTCAGACACAGAAGAACAGCCATTCTGATTCAGTCACAAAAGCAATAACTCAAAGTTTCCCTTTTTGCTGGATTTTAATTAGACGCATATTTTGCTCCATTTGACTGAGTCCTCATAATTCCAACATGCACCCTCCTTTTGCATTTCCAGTGGAATTAATCAAGCATGTTGCTGTGTGGCTTGACTTCATTATGTTGTAATGAAGTTTACCCCCAGGTGCCACGAAAGAAACCACTTACCCCCAAATGTCGGCTTTTCCTTTGTACTCCCATTATCTGAAACCAGTTTTACACAAAGAGCTGGGGAAAATGGGTGAACATTTCCATTTTAACCTCTCTCTGTCTTATCAGTTATTCTGTCAAAATGTAAGTTTAATGCAAAACGAAATATTAGATTACCCTGTCCTCCTCCACTATGTCGACCTTTGCCATTCTGTTTTAAGCCTACGCTGAGCCTGTTGCTTTATCTTGTGCTTTCTTCTGTCCCAGTAATGAGCCATTTTGCGGCTCTTAACATCTGCCAAACTTGGAACGTTCTGCTTGCAAGACTCATCTCCAATGCATGAGGAGTCAGGCACCCTTTTGATTTGCCCTCTTTTCTTGGAAAGTGCTCTCCGAAGTACTTTGTAGAAAAAGCATGCTGACAAACTTTTTTTTTTCCTTGTTCCCCCCGCCCCCAAGTTCCAAATTTGGTAGTTTTTTTTTTTTCTTTTAATGATGAAAGGTGAATTGGTGCTTGCTCCAAATAATGTGTTCTTCTTGATCTGCCATCTCTCTTTATCTCTGTGTCACCGTGGGAGAGCAATTGTGTGGGGGTGACTGATTAGAAACACAAGTTTTCTGTGGGCACTGTCAGGTTTGACTAAAAAGACAACTCAGCTTTAAAGGTTAACCCTATGTAGGTTAACCTGCACAGTGTGTAACATCTGTGCTTGAATACAAAGCATCTGGCTTTTTTAGAGATTCAGCTGAACTTTACCCTTGTCAAGAACTCTAGTTGGTAACCTTGCCGCTTCAGTGCTTCACAGTGTGCCTTTAACTCGAACATATGGGTAAATGTGTATCATGTATTGGCTGAAGGAGCTCTAGACAGGTATACCCTGTTTAAAAAGCCTGAAAATAAATATGTTGCATCTCTAAATAATTATCAGAAATTTTGTAAAAATTCAACTTTAAACAGAAGTGCATATCCTTGTGGGGGAAAATATGTGTTCAAAACATAATGGCTAGTCCACTAAACTTTCCCTAAATGGCTAATGCTGCTTTCATCTTTATGTGTAATTGCCTTGCTAATCCTTAATTCAACTCTGTGATCTACAAAACCTGCGGAGATTTCCTAATCCATGTCTTTCATCACAATATTACCATTTCATATCAACGTCTATAACTATTGATTAGTAGTTATAGACAAAACTGGCGATGTGACTTTCCCCGTTTTGCCCAAAATGTCCTCTCAGCTGCTGCATGCATTTTCTCCTTTCATTCCACGCTATTGTTTTTTTTTTTTATTTCTAAAAAAAAATGAAACCTGACTCTGCTGTTGTGCAAGTCACTCAACAGGTTGTAATGAGTAATTGAGTTGATGTCACTAACCTTTCTCAGCTGGCCTTGAGAAATTGAGAGGCCACATCCTTTCCTCTGCCTACATCCCCCAGGATGCTGTTCGGTTTTGGATTGGAGTTCAGTGAAATTATTGAATATTCTATCAGATGTACTTTCTGTTAAAATTGATCATGCATCTACACATACATTTTTATATTTATTGCCCAGCCCATTTTTATGACAGAGATGGAAAACTTTAAAAGATGAAACAGCTACTTTGTTGTACTCTGTTCCTGATGCAAAAACTGAATAACTTTGACTTTTCTTCGCTCAATAACACGATCCAAACCAAACACTGTCGGTGTCAACACGTGGTAGAGCTCATGCATGCGGCATTTACCGATAGGAAAAAGATTGGAGTTCTGAGTTTCCTATCCGTTGGTCACCTCATCAAGGCTGATCGAGCTGAAAATTGCCTGACTTGGCCAATTTCTCAGTGCATGCCTTATCCTTTCCAGGAGTGCCAATGAAGGTCGAGGTTGCTGTATTTAGCTGTAGACCCTGAGCAAATTAAGTAAACTGTTTTGCAGGTGTAAAAAAACAAAACAAAACAAAAACACTCAATTGGTAATTAATTGAGGGAAAATAATATTCCAGTCTTATTTCACCACATTATCCTTTCAATTAACTGAATGATTTAAACTTCAGCACCAGCCCTCTACAGAAAATATTTCTTAATCTATTAACTTCCTGGTTGATAAATTCTCTGCCTAATATTGCCAGGAAATAGGTTCACAGATGAGCCATATACTAGATTTATAGACGTAACTGACAATATATTAAGGATGTTATCACCTCACCTCACATCTTTTTCATTAACAGAACAGCCTGTGTAAATTAACCCATCACTTCAACAATTAGTGCACTTAATCAAGTTTGACACATAAGCTGCTTTTCATTAATCTGGTGGCAACCGGACATGTTTGTGTGAAGTTTTTATCTCTCGGGTGGGGGGATTGTTAGCATTATGTGACAGAAATTTGAGGAATGATGCGTCACATCAGAAGACGTTACAGTTGCTTCAACTAATGTGCAGAACAACAGTACCATAAGTTGATTCAAACAATTATCATCTGCTAAGATGATTTGGTCAGATCACTAATTTACTAATTTTTTGCACTGTCGGCTAAATAAATGAGGGAACATTCATGCATCTCCAGTGCAGATCTGCTACTGTCTGAAGTTATAGCTAGTCGGTATTTACAAGTCTCGCTTGTCACGGTTTTAATGAAGTACTGGCTTTTTATTTGCTCGAAACCCAATTTTAATGTCAAAATGCAGTGTTTTCATGAGAACTGTAACTCTTAAGAGAACGTTGAGCTTTTGACAGGGGAGCAACGGCTTAGCTGTGTGGCGACAGCATCTTCCAGTGAAATGAAACATTATGCTTTCAGTAATCTGACAGCATTGTCACAGTAGTGCCATTAAACTCTAAGAAGAATAAAAAGTAAAAAAAAAAGTCATTTAGTGTATACCAGTAATACTCAATGAAACAAAACTCTGTCTCTCTTTTTTTAGAGAGTATCCAATTAGATCCCTTGTTTAGATCTATACGGAGTCAAAGTGCAAGTTTTATCACTGATGCCCAGGCAACAGAGAGGCTTGTTTAAAGTATCAATGTGACTCCATTTGTAAGCAGTCTGTTAAAATATCAGCACAAGACCATCACACACTGCCACCACCTTGTCATATGATTTTTCTTGACATTCTTTTTTTTTTTTTTTTTTTTTTTTTTTTAAACCATATGTAACAGGACAAAAAACTTGTTGAAAGTTGTTTTAATAAAGTTTTAACAATAACAAGTTTATGATGGGTGTCGGGTAATAAA